>CAUYPO010018693.1:0-40073 GCA_963574435.1 Cheirogaleus major
ACATTTTGTTGATCCACTCATGTATTGTTGGGCACCTGGGTTGTTTCCACACCTTTGTAATTGTGAACTGTGCTGCTATAAACATTCGAGTGCAGGTGTCTTTTTCATAGAGTGACTTTTGTTCTTTTGGGTAGATGCCCAGTAATGGGATTGCTGGATCAAATGGTAGATCCACTTGTATCGCTTTAAGGTATCTCCAAATTGCTTTCCACAGAGGCCGAACTAGTTTGCAGTCCCACCAGCAATGTAGGAGTATTCCTATCTCTCCGCATCCACGCCAACATTTACTGTTTTGGGACTTGTTAATAAGGGCCATTCTCACTGGAGATAAGTGATATCTCATTGTGGTTTTGATTTGCATTTCCCTGATGATTAGAGATGTTGAGCATTTTTTCATATGTTTGTTGGCCATTATTCCGTTTTCTTTTGAAAAGTTTCTGTTCATGTTTTTTGCCCACTTTTTGATAGGGTTGTTCATGCAGAGGTATTTTTTGTGTAAGATTGCAGCGGGCTTTGTGCAAGGTTGTGGTTTCTGCAGAGTCTTTTGTGATAGTTTTTATTAGGCATGAGAGTGCGAGAACCCTCTCTGCCTAGTCTTCCCCAGCTCTATTTGTCAGTTGTGTGTGTGAGTTTGTGTGTTTTAAAACATTAGTGACTCCTTTTTGATTCTGACAACTTTCATATCACACAGTGCTTTATCTCCAGCCTTATCTGCAGGGAAGGCTGGGCCCACAGACTCCGACAAGCTGGAAAGTGACCTCACAGACCATACACGGCATGTGTCCCCAGGGCATGCCTGTTCTCAGCCCTTCAACATCTGAATCCTGCTTACTGTGCTACTTCCAGGCTGAGCAGGCCTCTGTCCCCCATGACAGCCCTTCCATGACCACTCCTAACCCACAGTGGCCTCTGTATCCTCAGGCCGATTCTCTACCATCATTTTTTCTTATTTTATTTTCCAAGTAGAGGTGAATTCCCTGATGGCCAAGGCTGTGTTTACCAGTTTCCTACCCATCCTTCCTTCTCACATTATATCCCAGAGCTTCCAAATTTTTTTTTTTATTATGTATGGGAGCTACCTTCTTCCTTTCAAATATTGGGACCACACTTTGGCCTCATGAAAATATTTCCTCATCAAAGAAGAGAAATAATTAAGTCAGTATAGGCTAAGTTATTTGGCGGTAACAAACAATCCCCAAAGGTCTGTGGCTTAAAATAACAAAGGCATATTTCTTCCTAACGTCACATAGTTACCATGGGTCACTTAAGGACAGGGTCACCAGATTTTGCAAAGAAAACTCTGAGACACCCAATTAAATTTGAATTTCAGATAATCAGTAATTGTTTTTTTAGTATAAGTATGTCCCATATATTGCATACTAAAAAATTATTTTTTTCTGAAATTCAAGTATAATGGAGAATACTATATTTTATCTGACAACCCTACTTGGGGGCTCTGCTCCAATGTCCTCACTTGAGAACTCAGGTTAAAGTTGCCTCCACCATGTCCATATCCCAGAAGAGAGAAAGGGAATGTGGGAATTTGCACACTGGCTCTTGAAGTTTCCTTTTGGAAGTAATCTGCATTACTGCCAATCACATTTCTTTGGTCAAGGCTAGTCCTTTGGCTATTCCCACCTGCAAAGGGGTGGGGAAATGAAATCCTTCCATGTACTCAGAAGGAGAGAGGACCAGGTAATTAATGAACAGCCCAAATCACACCATAGTTAGACATGTTCTGGTAATAGCTGGTAAGAAAATGTTATTTCTCCATATTATTAAAAGAAATTATATTAAGTGTAATCTTCACCTCTGTAATTTCTATCTAATGGTTTACTATTGAGTTCTAGCAAACAGAGAATACTTTCCGTATCTATACCCATTTATATATGTGAAGATGACTAAACGTGGTTCTCCCTTATCTTTTCTTCTCTGGATTAAGTACCTCCTCTTTTGTTTTTCTTTTACACATAGGGTCTCACTCTGTCACCCAGGCTGAAGTGAAGTGGTGTAATCATAGCTCACTGCAACCTTGAACTCCTGGTCTCAAGCAATCCTCCCTCCTCAGCCTCCTGAGTAACTAAGACTGTAAGTGTGCACCAATGTATTCAGCTAATTTTTAAATTTTGTAGAGCTGGGGTCTTGCTATGTTGTCCAGGCTGATCTTGAACTCTCAAAGTGATCCTCCCAAAGTGTGATTACAGGCCTGAGCCACCACACCCAGCCCCTCCCCATTTTTTTTTATCATACTTTCCTCAGATGATATAGTTTCCAGAAGTTTTACTATTGGTAATATATACTTACTTAATTGTAGCTGACTGTATTCACTCTTAAGTGTGACCATTTGACCTGTTTTAACGAATGACAACATGTGAATGTAAGTGACAGGTGTCACCTCCGAGCAGAAAGATTAAGAATCACCGTGTTCACTCTTTCCTCTGCTGCGGCAGCCAGCAGTGTTCCAGACAGAAGCTGCTTCCTCGGTCTTGGTCCTGGAGTAATGATGGCGTGGAGCAAAGCCACGGCCGACCCACGGTGAAGGCAGCTGCAGAAATTTAAGCTTTAGTTGTTGTAAACCCCTGGACGCTAATTATTAATGGAGAGCTCTTAGGGACCTGAGAAAACTGATAAGCTTTGGGTGCCTCTTGCATAATACCTATCAACTGCAAAAGGACACAGCCTTCTCAGTTGCCCAGTTTCCCTGTCCTTTCTGAGAAGACTGACTGCCCTGACATTTCAGCACACATGCCATCAGGAAGGCAGTAGTTGGGGAAGAGCGTCGTGGCGGGTGCCAGCCTCCAGACAGCCTCCTGTCCACGGTGCGCGTCACCGTGAAGCGGAAGCTGCGAGCAGTCTTGGGCTTTCTAGGCTCCCGGCTAATGAAAGCTGGCTGAACACAGCCAGGTCGTTTGAGATGGTGGCAAGACAGAGGATCCTCTGGCACTACTTGTTGGGGTTTTCTCTTGCCCTGGTCACCTGTTGCCCTTGGCTTCCTCATTAGATAATGAAGGCACTGGCAGTGACATTGGGAAGGAGAAGCGGATAGAAGAGGTGGTACCCACATCCCGTTCTACAAAGCAGAACTGAGGCTCAAGTATTGAAGCAGATTAAAGACGGCCACAAATTCTTTGCTACTGGTCCCATTTAGCGGTGAAGTCTTGTTCCCCTCCTTGAATCGGGACCAGCCTTAGCGACTTGCTTGGCCAGTAGAATGCAGTAGGAGTGATGCTGCATGACTTCTAAGGCTAGATCAGAAGCAGCCTTGGAGCTCCTGCCTCGGTCTCTTGGAAGACTCCCTGGAAGCCTCAACTTACAATGTAAGAAGTCTGAAGACACTGAGACCGCCGTGTTGGCACAGTTATGGGTCAACGCTCCAATAGACAGTCTCAGCTGGGCCCAGTTCTCCAGCCACTCCCACTCCCAAAATATGAGTGACCCTCCAGTCTAGCCCACTCAGCATCTGATGCCACACACTGACCTCAGCTGATACCATGTGGAACTGAACCTTCCCTCAGCTAAACTCTGCCTGAATTCCTGACCTGCAGAATCATGAGATATAATAAAATGGTTGTTGCCTTAAATTGTAAGATAACATTTACCACGGACCCCTGGGTGCCTGCTTTTCCTTTCCCCTTTGCCTAGATGATCTAACCAGATTTCATGAGTGGGAAGTATGATTAGCCTGGGATATCCATTTCCAACAGAAATGATCCACAGAAGGGTTTGGGCTAGACTGCAATTTTGTTCCCAGCATAAATACAACAAGTAATCAATTGGTGTTTAGTGAGCACCTTTCAGCAGGGAGAGAACTGTGTTGGATGGTATGTAAGAGGACTTCTCTATATAAATAAGATGAGACAGCTCACTGCAGTTTAATAATTGTACTCACATGCTTAATTAATTTGTTTCTTGCAGTTACTTTGTGATGTAGGTATTATTTCCATTATACAGGCAAGTAAACTGAGGCCAGGCAACATAAGCAGTAAATGTCAGATGGGATTTAAACCCAGGTTTATTCACCCAACAGGCTACTAAGATCTTAAAGCCTAAAGAAACAGACTCAAGCCTTCATTTTGTAAATGAGAAAATTGAAAACCAGGAAGATAAAGTAATACTGGCACTGTGCTCCATCACTAACCACACGTTCTCTGGCCAGTAAACTCCAGCCTGGCCCTTAAGGCTCTCTGGAGTCCGGGCCAAAGCCATGCTGAGTGTCTTCAGAACTGGTGCTTTAGGGAGAAAAATAGAAGACATGATATCTGTCCTGCCATTTCTTGGATGTTCCTAGAGAAAGTCAGCCCTTGGACACAGTCCTGTTCTGCTCCTGGCAGAGGGGTGGGCGCTGTGCTTTGGTTGATGAACAGTTGGTGGGCCCAAAGTGCTGGATTGGTGTCATGTGCTGTCCTCTGGAGAGCACATCCTTCCAGGAAAACATCTATCCTTGCAGTGCAGCTTAGGGTCACAAAGATAGTCCCCTCTTTGCTTCAAAGCACAGAAAATGGGAGAAACAGTAAATCAGTGAGGCTGTTCTGGAATCCCAAGTTACTCAAAAGACCAGTCCTGGCTCATCCTGGACCTCTCAGTCAGCCTGGAGGCAATATCCAAATCAGCATCCATCACAGCAGGGGAGCCATGAAGAGGCTAGTATGGAATGGGGACACCGTGTGACTTGGATAAGTCCAAATAGAGTCAGAAACTCTAAGTTGAAGTCTCTCTGGGGATTAAGTATTTATGAAGCACTTTGCATCCACAAAATGAATTTCAATCATTTATTATCCAAACCCATAATATCACAGTAACATGTAAGCGTCTGTGTTATAGCTAAGGACCCAAACTTTATTGCCTATAAAAGAGAGGGACATTGTCATGCACTTGGGTTTTGTTTTCAATGTTATTGTGAAGCAAAATCAAGACTTTAAAAAATAAATACCTGAGTCTTGATCTAGGTCCATCATCACTGTGCAAGTCTGTAATTCTCTCCTATGACGCTTCTGAAGGTGCTGTCTCCCTTATCATGGGCAGCAGTGAATGGCAGGTTCTTTTTGATGAACTTCTAATACTCTTTTCTCTTTATCCCATAGCATCATGATTAGCTCCTTGTATAGCTCCATGTATAGCTCCTTGTGTTCTGATATGACCAGATGATAGATTGGGACGGTGGTGATTTTGAATATGCGCATGGCTGAGAAGATCACATCAATTGGTTTTCATGCGAAATTCAAGATGAAAACTGCTTTGGATGGCGGCAGCTGAAGCTGTTTGCAAAACTAGGTTGACTGTGGCTCTTTTGGCACCAAGACACCTCCGGGAAGCCATAGTTGCGTCTCATTTCTCCTCTGACTTTTCAAATGACCTTCTTTACAAAAAGACTTCTCTACTTAATCTACCTTATCTCTCCAGTTGTCTGAAACTCTACTTTACTTTTTAATTGGAATTATTGACCACAAGATCATCCAACCCTCTTACTTTACCAGTGAGCAAACTGAGTTTCCAAAAGGTTAAAAAAAAAAGACTAGAATCTAAGCATTCCAAGTCTTCCTTCAATCATGTGATGTTTGGTGTGGTTAAATATGTATCCCATAGCTACATCAAATGCTTTTTATCTTAGATTCCTCTCCACCCCTAGCATGCCTGGCTCAGGGCTCACCCACAGCACAAAAGTGTCTAATTGGCAGTTGACTAGTAATGGCTGCCAGGTGCCGTAAAGAGGAGGAGTCAGTGGGATAGATGGCTTCTTCCCAGATGTGACCTCTACTGAGAGGACTTTGACCACCCTAGCTAAGTGCCCACCCCCTGTCATTCCCTCAGGGACACTTTATCACCTTTCCTCACCTAATTGTTTTCCTAGCACCTCTCATTATCTGAAATTATCTTTCTAGTTATTGCCTTCTTTCCCCACCAGAAGGTAAGCCAAGAGGGCAGGGACTTTGTTTATCTTGTCCACTGCATGTCTGCTTCTGTGTGTAGAGTGCCGACTTGTAGGAAACACTCAATACTTGTGGAACAGATGTCCAGATGCTGCCATTGATTAGTGATTAGTGATGTCTGCCATGGGCAATGGCGGGACAAGCCTTGGAGCCAGTGCCAAGCTTTGGTCACTGGTTGCCACTGGCTGACCGATCAATCCTGGACTCAAAACTGCTTTCCTCTTGACATTCCATCTGATTCTGGGCCATCATGGGATAACCAGTTATTAGATACTCTGGAAGGAAGAATTTCTCTGAATCATCAGTTAAGCAATTTAAAAGAAGAAAGATGCATTTTCTGCTATTTCCTCTCCTCATTGTCTTATTTATCATGAAACTTTATGATGTAGCACAATTCTTAGCACACAGTGGGTGCACAATAAATATTTATTTACTGATCATTTGTGCTTTTTCGATGTCATTTTAAAGATTTTTTTTTTAAGTTTCCTTCTAATCTGGAAAAGCTGCGCCACAGTACAGAATATATAGTGCACAGTGCACAGTATGCATTGGTGTGACTAATCGAGACTCAGGTGTACAAAGCCATGAGCGAGGTTCAGGTAAATATCCAAATTAAACTGTTCTAAAGTAGGGTGAGCAGCATCTATAACCTTAGCCCTGAATATTGGCTGTTCTTATCCATCTTTTCCTTGAAGTCAATATTTGAAATAGGCTCGTGCGAGGCAGGAGAGACTTAAGAAAAATAAAAAACCAAAGAGGGATTTAGTGCTTAAATATATTTGTGAATTCATCTCAATTTCTCTTTATCTCTTTCTAAAGAATGTGGCATATATGGAAACATTTGTGACAGGTAGAGGTTTTTGAAAATTGGTTCATTTTTAACTCAATCGATACTGTTGTTTCATGTCAAAAGCAAAATATGATTCAGTTCCCTGCTAGATCTGATTTAATATTCTCTAAGACTCTGGGGGTGTATACCAGCTATACTCTCCTAAATTTGATGGTGTCAATATGACCTGACATTTAATTATTTGCATAGTCTATTTAAAATTCAAATAGCAACAGGCTCTGAGTTCTTTTCAAGCTTTAATACACTCTCCCTTTAAAAATATATTTTTCATAAATTACTCTGCTGTCTGGCAGGCCGTCATATCCCTCGGTTCCTGTAATAAAAGGGGCTGGTGTGATGTGGGTGTGAAACGCAGAGGAGAGCACCGTGGTTAAACAAGAGCGGACACTGATCAAGTCCATTAATCAAAGTGCCTTTTAAATCTCTGCAAGTTGAGAACTGTAGCATCCAGGGATTTGATTAAAGAGGAAATACAAAATGGCAGAAGAGGCCAGTAGCTGCCTGGGCAGGTCACATCTCAGAGCCTCTGATTGATGGCACATTGCTTTCAATGGAATTTGTTTTCTCTGGATCATCTTTTGGAGCTTATGTGCGAAGAAAATGTGGATTTGAGCTGCAGTGTCTTCTTGTGGCTATTGGAAAAACACCAAATCAATGTGACAGAAACTTGCAAATCTCTTCAGGCCAACATCTTGCACTGTTTCCTCTTTAGATTACCCTGACTCTCCTGATTTCCACGGGACACAAATAACTTTGCTAGGCTAACTTCCTTGTCCAATTCCAATGTTCCATATGCAGGGCCACAAGGGTTCCTAAGCACTACTGAAGCAGGTTTTACCCGAGCAGTAATATCTATTGTCGTTGGTGCCATTTAGTCATTCTTTGGTTTGTTCATTATTTTATTAATCAACTCATTCAGAAATACTTCTTGTTAACGGAAAAAAAGCCAAACTCTGTATAAAATAATTTTAAAGAGATTTACTCTGGGCCAAATTTGAGGACCATGACCTGGAGCCACGCCCAAGAAGCCTTGAGCAAGTGAACTCACTATGGCTGGGTTACAGTTTGGTTTTATATATTTCAGGGAGACAGGGGTTACAGGTAAAGTCATAAATCAATACATGGAAGGTGTACATTGGTTTGGCCTGAAAAGGTGGGCCATCTTGAAGCAGGGGACTTAGAGGTTATAGGTGGGTTTAAAGATTCTTTGACCTATAATTGGTTAAAGACATGAAGCTTCGTCTAAAAGCTTGGAATGTTTTAAGATAAGGAGCTGTTTATCAGAGACAAGCCACCAACATATATTTGTTGTGTAAATTGAGGACCTGCAGGTTTGTCTTGCATACCTTAGACCTCTTAATGGGTTACAAAGGACATCCCCAAGAAGGGAGGGCGCATGATGAGGCATGTCTGACCTCCTTCCTCCTGGCAGGCAATTTAGTTTTAGGATATTCCCTTGGTGATGAGGGGGTCCATTCAGTCAGGCAGTGGGGAGAGGGGGGAGCCTTAAGATTTTATTTTAGTTGACATTCTTGAACGTTTATGTCTAAGCCCAAAATTACATGTCAGAAGGAAGGTGAAAAGACTCCATGCCTGTCTTCTACGTGCTCACAGTGTGGTAGGGAGAGAGGTTGACAAACGTCTATTACAAAATCTGGTGAGATCTGGCTGCCCTAAGGTATAATAAGAGCAGGCGGACATATAGGAATAACATTTGTTGGGTTTCCGGCGGGTGGGAGGGGGGAGGAGGGGATGGGTATATACAAACATAATGAGCGAGATGTGCAACGTTTGGGGGATGGTCATGCTCGAGGCTCTGCCTCAAGGTGGGAGAGGGGGCATGGGCAATATACGTAACCGTAATATTTGTACCCCCATAATATGCTGAAATAAAAAAAAAAGAAAAAGAGCAGGCGGAAAGGAACTCTTGGGTCTCTGGGGGGTGATGTTGGGGAGTGTTCCAGCGAAGTTCTCAAGCAGGAGAAGAGCTGGGAGGTTGGGAGGGGAGAGCCAGGGTGAGTGAAGGCAACTGCATTGAGTGGAAGGGACAGAGCATAGCGTTCTCGGGAAGGGCAAGTGCATCCAGAGTGAAGAGAACGCGGAAGTGGAAGTGTAGTCGGCAGGAGCCAGTGGGAAAGGACCCCTATTCCTGGGGGCAATGGGAAGCCATCCGAGGGTTTTCACTGGGCAAGTGCATCACATTTACATGCTGGAGAGGTGGCTCCTGGGGCAGTGTGGAGGATAGGTGAGATCCGGGAGAGATTTGAGTGAGAGAGAAAACTAGGAGCTGAGCCTTAATCTAGGAGAGGAATGACCAGAGCATGAGCCAATAAGGGAGGTAGAAAAAGGAAGTTTGAGACATGCTTGAGAAATCTATAGGAGCCATGTGAGGTCAGCCAAATCTGGTGAAAAAGAGGACTTCACCTTGCTTCAAGGTTGCTTTTAGTTTGGTTTGCTTGCAAAACCTCAACTAAAACCTCCATTTGTGGGATTAGGACAAAGGCCTTCCACCGTCTTCCTTGTTTCTAAATGTGTCCCACATTTTAGAGGTGTGGGCAGTCCACTTACGTGAGATGTCAATTAGGTCAGAGAAGCCAAGGACTGTGGGTTTTATGGCTTTGGCCACATCAGCACCTAGAACCACTGATAGTTCCACACTGGGCAGGTCACACTCCTCACACTGAGCTCTGAATTCTGGGTCTGGAGATTCTGGATTGAGAAATTTTTCCTTTTCTCTTTGTGCTTCAGGGTCTGGACACTTCCTGTCTACTTTTTGGTCTTTCTAGGGAGAAGACTGGCCAAGGCTAGTGATTAGCTGCTAGGGGTGAAAGGGGAGAGTCTAGACTACCTCCCGGCCTTCTGGATCAGATGAGTGGGTGAATGGCCATACCATTCATTCATCACGGTGGTACGCACAAAGCAGAGGTAGGATTTGAAAAGGGAAGAAGTTTTAGGGTGTGTGTTTCATTTGTCTATGGGACTCTGGAGAGATTTGGGTCTGGAGTTGAAGTGTGGGTCTCTTTGAGATGGTAGTGCATATTTGAAATTAAAAAAATGTAGTGGAAACTATCGATGTGTGTGAAGAATGTGTAGGACATCAGGACACAGACCTAATCAGACGAAGAGAAATGCTATGGACTAAAGGTTTGTGTTCCCCACAAATGCATATGTGGAAGCCCTAACCCCCAACGTGATGGTATTTCGGAGGTAATTACCTTTGGGAAGTAATTAGGGTTAGATGAGGTTATGACTGTGGGGCCTTCACGATGGGATGTGTGGCTTTATAAGAAGGAAGGGGGCAGGGGTGGGGGGGGGAGAGAGAGAGATATCTCTCTCTCTCTCTGCAAGCATGAATTGAGAAAAGGCACGTGAGGACATGCAAGAAAGCAGCTGTCTGCACGCCAGCCAGAGAGCCCTCACCAGGAACCAAATCAGCTGGCACCTTGGTCTTGAACTTCTCAGCTTCCAGAACTGTAAGAAACAAATTTCTGCTTTGTAAGTTGCCCGGTCTGTGGCATTTTGTTATAACAGCACAAGCTGACAAAAATAAGGAGTCTATGAAAAAGAACGAAAAGACTTATGAGTGGGCTAAGGGGAGAAGCAGGGCACCGTGGCTTCATGGAGGCCAAAGAATCAGGCTGGTGTGAGCAGCAACGGTGTTAAGAAAGATCTGAACTGGAGGTGTCCGTTGGGCTCATAAGTCTATTTGGGGCTTAAAGGTTTGTGTTGTCGTCCAAGTGTGTATGATATGTGCCACTTTCAGGTAGACTAAACTGATTAGGAGACACCTGCTACAATGTTCCCTATTCTGATCATCAGCAGAGTTTTGATTAAAATTTTCTAGCTTTTTTCATATTACAATGGTAACAACTATTCATTATAGAAAAAAAGATTGCTTACGATAAACAAAAACAAAACATATACAAAAAAGAAAGCTCTTCCATAATATTACTATTCAGAGAAACTGATTTTAAAATATCACTTTAGTGTGTGCCATTCCTTGCCCTTTCATTCTCTCTTTCTCACATTTACATATTCACACATATGTTTACACATTCATACATATATATATATAAAATAAACATAATGGGATCATATTGCTCTGTAACCTACTTTTTCAACCTAATGAACTCATTCTCTGCCAATAAGTATTTATCCACAGAATAAATTTGAAATGACTATAAACAGTTTCCTATTGTTGAACACTTAGACTGCTATTGAAACACCTATCCTTATAGCCAAAAATTAATTCATATTCTTAATTAGTTCCTTTGGTTAACTTCCTTGAAGTAGAATGGCATCAAAAAGCATTCCCATTTTTAAGAAAGTGCAGTTAGCGTCCACCTGTTTGT
This sequence comes from Cheirogaleus major, assembly GCA_963574435.1. Classification (NCBI taxonomy): domain Eukaryota; kingdom Metazoa; phylum Chordata; class Mammalia; order Primates; family Cheirogaleidae; genus Cheirogaleus; species Cheirogaleus major. The sequence goes on from CAUYPO010018693.1 coordinate 11,130, forward strand.
GTGCTATACTATGAAATACCGAGAGATGGTCTGTAAGCCAGGATTTGTTGACGTAGGTAATTGTTGCATTAGGTAATTGGCTAAGCCACTGCAGTTTTATTGAGACCTCTATGTAGTTCACCATGCATATTTATGTAACATGAATACTAAAAGATTTAAAGCAAATTCTGATGGCAAATTTTAGTCCTTTCACACCAAGGAAGTGACTAGAATCCATTAGAATCCATAACCAGTGGGGCCAAGGGAATAATCTCCTTTGCAGACTATTTCAGAAATTCTTCTCCTTTCCATGTGCTGCACTTGATCTGTGCTGAGTATTTAGTATTACTCAGTATTTGCTTCTGCACTTATTCGGTGTTCCGTCTTAAGTTACTGAATGTTTCCTAAGTCATTGCTTTGGAAGATTTTATTGCTTGCTGGTTGCCTGCTTTTCTATTTATAAGAAATGACTCTGTGAAGTGTGTCTTCTGCCTTTCTAGGTAGAAATTCTGTGCTCCCTGAGATGATGAGTACTTGTGGGTACCATGGTGGTTGAAGGGCATTTTAAATTCATTCTGGTGGGAGGAGTTCCATCTAGGTGGCTGTGTCATCTAGAGCTCAGCATGTCACTTCATTTGTTCAAGCAGTGAATATTGCCAAGGATCTGCTATGTGCTGGGCACTGGTTGATGGCACTTGTGAGCAAAACAGACAACACCTCTGTGGAGGTTTCATTCTTGTAGGGGACCCAGAATAAAAATTAATCAAGATAGTATTACATGATTATAAATGTCGTGGTGGCAATAGAACATATTGAGATATTAATAATAGGTTTGGCAGGGTTAATGGTGGGGGAACACCTCATTGGATTGGGTGAAGAGGTGATGTTTGAGCCGAGAATTGGACAATGAGAAGTAGCCAGACTTGGGAAGATCGGAGGAAAGAGCGCTCAATAGAGAAGAACGAAAGCACAGAACCCCTGCAGAGGACCAAGTCGGGAATGTCTGAGCCACAGAAGGAAGGCCAGGGTCGCTGAGGCACTGTGCACGCACAGAGGGTGGTGAGGGATGAGCTGCAGGCAGGCAGGGACAGATGGCAGGGAGTCCGCAGGCCACGGCAAGGACACTGGATGAGAAGTTTTAGTGTGCTTTAAGCAAAAGAGTGACACGTTTGCTTTATGTTTACAAAACGTTATGGGGAATGGATTCCAGGGTAGCAGCGAGATCTCTTGTCATGGAATCAACAAGGAATTTCTAGAAAGAGGGAACACTAAGCTGTGTTGAATTCTTCTGAGAGGCTGAGTGAGATGAGGGCAGAAAAACCATCCTTTGGATTTAGCAGAGTGGAAGCCGTTGAAGACTTGGATGAGAGGGTCTTCGTCATTGCAGAAGTCACGATGGGGAGCTAATTAGAGTGGGCTGGGGAGAGAATGGCTTTCTGGGCAGAGGCTGAGATGGAGAAGCTCTGGGCTGGGGGACAGCCACACAGATAAGGATGGAAGTGATGCAAGGCGGTAAAAATGGGTCATTTGTAGAGTCTCAGTATGGAGACCCTACATACCAAGTGGGGTGACCACCAGTGCCCTTGCCTTTCTTAGCAAACAGAATGCTTGCAGCCATGCTTATGTGTGCAGAACAGGAGGTCGGAGGACTTCTGTCTGGAGAAACTGTCTAGTGTGAGACAAAAGAACTTCAGATACTGAATGTGAGGAACCAAAGCAAAGGAGTCAGATACCCACTCAATAACGCCCACTAGTTGGCATGCTGCACTCTCACCCCCATATCTTCGATTACATTTTTCTGCCTTACTTTTAAACACGTACAGAAAGCCAGTAAAGAGCATGTATCTGAAGCATCTTCTATTTTGAAACATGGAGACCCAAACTAACGAACACGAAAAACAAAAAAGAACCCAGAGAAAATAGGCGATATGGAGATCAACTAAACACTTCAAACCCCTACAGTGTATGTATTCCAGATGTACTCTTTTTAAATTTTATTGTGGAGTAGGAGTCCAGTCTCACCGTGGTAGTCTGAATCAATCGCCCCAGACAGCACCATTACTTCCTTCTTGTCCTGTTGACGCAGAAGCCCAAAGTGGCTGGGTGGCAATCTTAACCTCCAGTTCAGTGGAATCATTGTTGTGTCTCTTGATGGAAGCATCCCCACCTCGGGAACTAAGGCCTCTAGGACGGCAGAGCATAAAGTTGCAGGAAGAGGAAGAGAAAATTTTGCTGGTGGGTCACTAGGGGGGGAATGGTGAGTGGGGCCATTACTATTTCTATCCCTTGGTTCCTACGGGAGAAACAGCACCATATATTGGATTCTGATTTAGAACATGTACAGCCTTCTGGAGAACTGTGTCCAAGCCTTGAAAATTATTATCACTTAGCCGGCACTGTACCTGTGACTTCAAAAAAGCATACCACCGTTTTAGTAAGCCAGTTGCTTCAGGATGATGGCAAACATGGTAAGACCACTGAACGCCATGAGCACGAACCATCGCCACACTGCTTTGGCTGCGCAGGGAGTTCCTGTGTTCCTTCCTCCTGCACGGGGAAGTGAGGGCTGAGGGGATCCTCCCCGGCACCTCCTTGGGGTGAGAGTGTAGCATGTGATGATGGCCCTGGGTCCAGGGCATGGGTGTGTGTGAGATGGTGTTGAGGCTGGAGTGGGGGATTAGCTGCCCTGGCCCTGGGGTGGGTGCAGCAGCAGCTCTTGCTCTAGGGTGGCAGCAGTGTGGACTCTGGGCAGCTCTGTTGCTGGTGCAGCCTTGGCAGCTTTGGCAAAGATGCAGGAGTCCCTGGTGGTGAAAGCCGTGGGTACCCATGGTGGCAGCAAGGGCTGCTGGGGTCCTTAGTGACACTGCAGACCTGTGCCAGGCTGCAGGGTAGAGTGACGCAGGTAAAATGCTGGCTGTGCTTTTCAATGTGGCCACCCTCAATTTTTGTGCTCCACCAGTTTGTTGCAGTTTCTTCATCGTATTCTGGAGCTTTCCCAAAAGTACTTCTGTTGGTGGGTAGTTGTTGAAGTACTGTATTTGTGATGAGACATGGGCTGGGACCTCCTAGGCCACCATCTTGCTGATGTCACTCTCCATAGAAATAGTTTCTGAGGTTAGTGTTTAATATTTGTTCTGACACCAGGGCTCCTCCTAGCTGTCTTATTCCCCACTCTTCTCCTGTAAACAAAACAGCCTACAGTCTGAACTCTACCTTCTTTAGACCCATAAATCTCTTCCCACTATGACCTCTGTTGTTCTTGAGAAGGCCCTTGGGCTTGAACTTCTCCAGCTCTATTGCGAATGAAGTCAGTTCCTTTAGGAAGAGATCCAGAGCTACTTGTTTCATGGCTGGCTTTTTTTCCTAGGCAAAAATCTCTGAGCCAGGACTCTGGAGCTGGGGTTAGGGACAATGGCAAGCCTCTCTTTGAGTGACACCCCTACTCTAGGAGATGAGCATTTGTTAAAGGTGGGCTATAGCCTGGGGCCCCTCAGCTTGCCTTTCCTCATGGGAAGCCACTGCATCATGAGTCAAAGCAGAGGCTATCAGAGCCCCAGTATTCTCAGTGTGACACATTCAAGGTGAAGCCTCCATTCCATGGGTGGGCACTGGGAGGAAGAAGCCAGCCGCCCACATGTTGACTGTACTTACCCAGGAGTTGGCCTCGGCAACAAGGTGCTAAGGGCAGAATAAGATGTGACGCAGTCCTGCCTATGCTCTTGGCTGCAGTGTACAGTTTCTGTTTTTCTTGTTTTTAATTTCAGAATATCACCGGGGTACAAATGCTTCGGTTACATATATTGCCTTTGCACTGCCCAAGTCGGAGCTACAAGCATGCCCAACCCCCAGACATTGTGCACCGAGCATCCTAGAGTTTCTGCATTGCTGAACTGTTGAGGCATGGGGAGATGAAAGGAGTAGTCTTGGTTCAAATACCACCGACTCTCACATTTCTAACTGGATTTTTATAGATTTTCTTGAATAGATGTTTCTTCATTGGCTGTGTATCTTCAGGACCATTTCCAGAGGTCATTCATAAACCAAGACTGACATTGGCTATGCCATTATCAAAACACGGTCTCCAGGTTTGCTGTGTAGCCTTTGCTATTCAATTTTTTAGGAAGAAGAAAGAGTATAGAGGTGTGTACATGGAGGGAGGGGAAGTTATGGACCATGACAGGAAGCAGGACCTGCCATTACCACTTGCATTTCATTAGTGGGTAGAGATGACGTGTCTCACTTTCCCATGAAATGCAAGTGTTCCCCATCCTGGCAAGGGAAGCTGGGAAATGTAGTTTGCCATGTGTTTGGCAACTTTCCCACATGGGTACTTTAAGTTTTCTCTGAGCTTATCTGTATTTTCTAATTTTCCACAATGGCTCTATATTTTTAATGCAATATAAATATAAATTAGTTTAAAAATAGAGAATAAGCAGTGAGAAAGTAAGGAGAGGGAGCCACAGACATTCCCTTCTGAGAAGTTTTGCAGGTATTATTTCTGGAGTGAGGAACTAGGTTAAGAAAAGGTTACTAAATATCCTCTCTAGCATATCCTTATGAGTTGATAAGAATTATCCAAGAGAGAGGAAACAATTGATAATTAGTCCTCGATTTGGCTCTTCTTAAAGACTGTAATAGACACTGTTTTTCACTTGAGAGAGAAGGAAATAAAAAGAAAAGGGTTTCAGGATGATCACCCATGCTATTTCTACTCGCTATGGGCTAAGGTTCAGGATTTCAAAACTTTCCTTGGAAGACTTGTAAGCAGAAAACAAAACCAAACCAAACAAAAAACCAAACAACAGTGCTTATTGAGCTTTACAAAGTAACAAACTGTGGGAATTTGTAAAGCTAATTACTGTTGTTTTTCTCAAAAATTCCTTTGATATGCTAAGAGTTTTAATTAGGGTCATTAAGTACAGAAACCCTCAGGTTGCAAAGAACACAGGAACAACCCACTGATGTGCTGATTATGGGTGGATCGCTATAGGACTGCGACATACAAAATGAGACCATCATGCAATGCGGCTGCCTTCACAAACTTCCATGGAATTAAGTCCAGTACCAATCTATTGACAAATTTATGACAAATGAAAGTCTTATGGGAACATATAAAGAGAAGAGTTAATTCTCATTGAGGGAAGTGGAATCGGCGTCAGAGAGCTGGTGGCATTTGAGCAAATTCTGGAAGGCTTGTAGGATTTTGACGAGGTGGCCTTGGAGAGAAGGTGGCATAGGCTGGAAGTGACAGTATGGCTGGAAAGCAGAGGATAGGTTCTAGGAGAGGCTAGGAATTGGCTTGGCTGTGGCTGGTGCCCATGCAGAAGAAGAGTAGCAGGTAAATCCCGTGAGGGAGGTGACACCCATGGCAGGGAGGGTGGGGGTCGTGAATGCCAGCTTAAGGAGTTGGCACTCCTAAGCTGTTCACTCTTAGTTCTAACCAGTTTCTAAGAAAAGTTCTCTACTAAGAGCATGGAGGCACAAGTGAGGAAGGGAGAAATATTGAAAGCCAACTAGAAGGAGGTGATTATAGGGTTTGTTCAGAAGGTGATGAAACATTGATTAGAGCTGGCACAGAGTGATGTGGGGGAGATATTAAGAAACTCTGGAGTGTGAGGAGGAATTTCTGTAACTTGCAGAGAGAATAAAGGGGTGATCATAGGTCTGTGGGGCTCTTTGACCCTTCCCCAGATGGGGAACAGAGAAAATTTGAGCTAGGTGCCATTTTAAGAGCCAACACATGAATTTTCCCTCTCCACAGAACATCCTTGCAAACTCTTAAGGGAAACAAGTGCTTCGTGTTGTTAAAGTTTTACAAGTTGTGGCATAAATTGTTCTTCAAGTGCCAACTACACTGGCCAATAAATCATTAAGAGGATTCTCTGAGATTTGCAACTGTGGAATTATTGATTTTGTACCCAGCCTTGGATGCACTGAGCTGGGTCTTTTCTGAGGCTGCGTGCTGCAGCCGTGTCTTGCCCAGTCACCTCACTGTCACTTGGAGATGTCCTGTTCTTGGGTGGGAGTGAGTCACAGACGTCCTCAGAGGCGAACACTCCAGGATCCCCTGAGAGCTGCCCCACCTGCCCTGGGTCGGTGATGCTCAGTGTGTGGCTCCGAGTACTTCTGTCAGTGATGATGTCAATCTGTCATCGCCATCGTCACTCTCCCAACCACCGGGTCCTTTGTTCCTTCAATGCCTCATATCCATTTACCAAGACTGCACTGAGCTCTTAGAGACCCGCTGCTTCTCTGTCTGGCTCCAACACTGAACACCACAGACAAGCCTAGGTGGGGAAGACAGGCAAACAGACTGGGAATTGTAAAATTCTGTGAAAGGTGCTCTGATGGGAGAAACAGAGTGCCCAGGGAGCACATGGGAGAGGTGCTGGGGAAGTTTCCGGAAGGAAGTGGTCAGGCAAGAACTTTAGTCATTTGGATGAGTTCCTCTTCCCACCCTCCCGTCCCCACACACCGTGCCCTACACATTCTGCTGATTTTCCTCCTACATCTACCGGGTCGGTTCTTTCCTTTCCATTATCTTCTAAAGGAATTTTCCAGCAGCCTCCCTGGGAGGCGGATGCTTAGGAAAATGAGGCAGGCCCAGGCATACTAGCTGTGTGGCCTTGTGCAAGTTACTAAACCCCTCTTGGTCTCAGTTTCTCCAAATAAAAAAATAGAGACAACACTGCCTTCCTCAGAGATATATTTTTTTAAATTATATAATATTTTTAAAACAGCCCTAGGTCTGGCATTTAAAAGAGAATCATTCCAGCCTCTTTCCTGAGCCTTTCCTTCTTTTGTTTAATATACTCCGCTCACAGCTGCCAAATTCATCTTCTCAAAACTTAATCTTCTCTCTCCCTTGCTCGAACACTTTTGGATTCTGTAGCCTATAGAATAAAGTCTATCCGACAGCGTCCCCACAGGAATGACTCGAGAGGACACAATGAAGAACGGCGGTGGTTCCCAGAGCAGGGGGCAGGGCCATTTTTTGCACAGGCCACTGGGCTCTGGAAGGTTCCCTGAGGAAGTGATCCCAGAGCTGGGGTATGAAGGATGAACTAGCCAAGAAAAGGAGAAGAGGAGGTGGCAGATGGGAAGAACATTCCAGATAAAGGTTCCTAGGGAGGAAGCAGCTAGCAGGGCTGAAACGCAGAGAGCAGAGAGGTGATGAGATGGACCAGGAGCCCATCTAGCACCCAGGGCCTGGTAGACCAAGCGTTTGTAGAATATTTACCATGCACGAAGCATTCGGAGCCATGTGAGGGTCTTAAGCTATTGCTTGTTGACATGTTCAGTTTCTCTTGCTAGGACAGAAGGATCTTTGTATGCTTTATAATAAATACCACAGGTGCTCAATAAATTTGACTATCCAAATGAATGCAATTGTAATATAGGATTGGAGGGAAGGAATTCTGGTAGCTGATTTTTCTGATTGCTCGGGTGAGAGTTCATTGAAGAGTCACTGCAGTTCCCCAGCCACAGAGTGTCTGAGGACTGCTGCAGATCTGGTTTGAGTTGCTTTTGCTCACACAGGTGTGAATGAAAAAGAAAATCCATGTTCCCCCCAAGTAAGAAAATTCTCACTACTCCAGAGACCCAGAAAAAGCAGAATTAAGTTTGCTCGAACCTGAGCCTGGGAACCAGGATGCTGATGGAGGCTTTGCAGATTCTTGGGTCTCCATGGAGATGAACGTATTCTGGGAAAGTTTCCTTCTTCAGGAGAAAGGCAGTGTTGGCTGCTTCCTTTCCTCTGGACACCCTCTGAATGCAAAATTCATGAAGCAGCTGTCTCTAGATTCTCTGCAGACGTGGGCCATTTTGCACCATGGCTGACCTCTGTGGAGAGTCCCGGGTGTTCAGCTGCCTCCACCAACAGTGAGAGCTCATCAGTGATGGATGACACAAGCCACACAGCCAAGAGCCACGTGTTTAGTTCATAGCACCTTACGAAAAGTGAATGCTCAGCACATTTTTTTTTTTTTTTAGCAAGAAATGTGTGAAGAATGAAAAGGAATGATAGCCAAGTTCCCAGGTGGCCCTCTTCCTTAGAGTTGAGAAACAAAAACACATAGCTCAGGCTTCTCAAATTTTAAGTGCGTGCAATTAACTGGGATCTTGTTAAAGTGCAGCTTCTGATCAGATCCCATAGGTCTGGGGTGCAATCGGAAGTTCTGCATTTTTAACAAGCTCCCTGGTGATGCTCCTGCTGCTGGTCCAAGGACCATTCATAGGATAGCAGACAACCAAACAGTCAAATTTTGAGAAAGGGCAACAATGTCTTATAACATTTTATAAATTAGTTGCTCACATGACCCACCAATGAGACAAGTGCACAAGCTGGAATTTACATGCACAAGGTCCAGTGTGATGTGGGAACATGCATTTCTTTTACATCCATGGGAATGTATGAGCCTGCATAGCAACCACATGCACTGATCACCGCACCAGAGAGACCAGTGTTGTGGGCAATTCAGTATAACACATAATTTTAAGTGATTTTATAAATATTTCAAAATCACTGAATATTTGTAGGTTTTTCTTTTCCTTTTTGGTCAGAGTTTCATTCATTCATTCAACAAACATTTATGAAGTATCTGCCATGTGTTAGGCATCTCTCTGGGCAGTGGAAGGCACTCTTCCTGTCCTTGAGCTCCCAGTCTAATAAGTGAGACAGAAATAAAACAAATAATGACAGTAGAACATAATGCATAGTTTATATCAGCATTAAAGAGCAAAAATATAAGCCACAAATTTGAGCCATGAATGTAATTTGAAATTTTCTAGTAGCCATGTTGAAAAATGTAAAACAACAGCGACAAACCCTATGTAAAATTAATTTTCATAGTTTCATTATATTTTATTTAGCCCACTGTATTCAAAATATTATAATTTTAATTTATAATGAGTCTATAAAGGTATTGATGAGATCACTTACATTTTTTAAAACACTAAGCCATTAAAGTCTGCTGTGCACTTCGCCCTTATAAACCATCTCCATTTGGACCAGACACACTTCAGGTGTTCGGCAGCCACGTGTCTGAGGATGACTGTCGTAGCTGGCTGCAGGGCAGGTCTCTACGGTGGGGTGGGTGTGACTGCTTTGCCTGTAGATGCTGAGGACAGCTCAGGGAAAGGGGTTCTCCACCGTCCTGCAGGATCAGGGTGGGCGAGTCATGTCTGGAGGGGCAGAGGACAGATTCCAGAAGCTGCCTGCCAGTGGTCCCAGAGTGTAGGAGTGGTGAGTGAGCAGCTGCTCCTAGAAACAGTTGAGAGGCTCAGCTTCCCGCCAGCCAGCAGCTGGCGACTGTTGAGTGCACAGAGGTGCCATGTTTTGGGCTTCTTGTTCTAGCTTAGGAGATCTTGTTCTGAAGGAGTCCTGAGCCAGGGCTGGATCTAAGCTGGATCTGGGCTTCTGTTCACAGAAGGGTCACTGTCTTCCATGCTGGGAGAAACTTCTTCCTTCGGGGCAGGCTTCATGTGGCCACATCCTCCTGCCGACCGTTCTCTTGCTCTCTGGAACTCCAGCGCCTCTCCTGAGGTCCTGCCTCGGTGGAGCCTCTGGCCCATCAGTAAAAGCAGGAGTTGCTCTTACCGGGCACTCCAGCCCATCAGCTAGAGTGGTGGCCAGAAATGAGTCTCACTCATCCTGGTTCTGACTCAGGAATCAGCGGGCCAGGCTCTATACTGGGCTTTCTACAAACATTCCTGATTTATTCCTCTTCACAAACCCATGGGCAGGTATCATGGTGCCCATGTAACAGGTGTGAAAACCGGGGCTCGGGGAGGTGAAGGCACCTGTCCAAGGTCCAGCAGGTGGTAAGTAGTAGAACCTGGATGGAAACTGAGGTGTGCGTGCCTCCCGAGCCCCTGCTTTCTCCTCAGCACACCGCTGCGAAGGCAAGGATCCTGGGACAATGCGTTCCCCGGAGAGTCTCCTCTTCAACTTTGCACAGTCATCAGCCAGGAAGTGCTCATTTGATGCTGGCGGGAAATGCTAGCCAGGTGTGCAGTGTGCGCTCCCTCCTCAGCTGCTCACGCTCTAGGAAGGACCTGTATTACATGAGCAAGTGGTGAAATAGCAAACAAACAAGCAAAAATCAAAGTAACATCTGCAGAAATTTCAGAGGGAGCCTATGGTGGGCCTTCCTAGACTTCCTGAAACCATATTTATAATTTGCCCAGGACTTAACCATATTTTTATTGTTTTCTACCCTTTTCAGGCCATATATTTGGCCACGGTAGCAAGGGAGGATGCTGAGGCCCCTGGGTTTCTAGAAGGCAGGTTCTCAGCCACAGCTCCTTACTCAACGTCTCTGGACCTTGCACTCCTCATCCGTGACGTGGAGATTCTGTCACCTTTTCCCGGGGCTGTCTTCAGGGTTTAGAGAATGAAATAACACATGAAATGCCCATCAAGGTATCTGATCTGTTTATATTTTCTCTTTCCCCTGCATCTAATGCTCTAACTAGGCCTCGGGATCCTCACTCAATGAGAAAACCCAGAATGAATTTGAGCAGCTTTGCTATGATCATTTGCAAGTAGTTGAAGGTTGGGAATTTGTCTCCATGGATAAGGGCACACAGTATTTGTTGACCACCCAAAAGTCATTCCTAGTCCCCTTCCTCTTCATAGCCTCTTGCTCTAGAGGCCAGAGCACTCGACCCTTGCTGGTAGAGGCCATGCCAGCCAATTCTCTCCCATTCATTCCTTCATGCTTCCATGCGTCATTCAACAGAGAGTATGTGGACATCTAATAGGAGCCAGGCACTATTCTGGTCACGAGGGGAGACAGACATAAAGGGTAAATAGGTACAATTATGTGCCGCATAAATACATCTTGGTCAATGATAGACTGCATATACTACAGTGGTTCCCCAAGACTATATAATAATGTATTTTACTATACCTTTTCTCTTTTCTATGTTTAGATGTGTTTAGATACACAAATACCATTGCGTTACTGTCACTTACAATATTTAGTACAGTAACACACTGTATAGGTTTGTAGCCTAGGAGCAGTTGGCTATGCCATATAGTGTAGATGTGCATGGTAAGGTATGCCAGCTAGGTTTGTGTTCGCACACTCTGTTCACACCGAGACGAAATCGCCTAACGACATATATCTTAGAATGTATCCTCATCATTGAATGACACATGACTGTATATATGTTAGATAACGCTATGTAAAAACAGAAAAGAAAACAGGGAAGGGATGGAGAAAGTTGGAATTACGAATAGGATGTTCAGGGAAGGTCTTATTGCAGAGCTGAGAAGTGAGTCAAGGCTGAAGAAAGCGCTGGAGCAGACTGAGGCAAAGGGCTTGCCCAGCAGAGGGAACAGCAAGTGCAAAAGCCCAGATAGGGAGCGTGCCTGCCCTGCAATGAAGCAGCGGGAGCCCGGGGAGCACAAGTGGATTAGCCCGAACTGTGCAGTCAGAGCAGAGATGAGAGGCCGCATCACACAGGCCTCCAGAGCCTCTCCGGGGAGTTTGCATTTTACCCTTGAGTGTGCTGGGCGCTGTTGGAGGGTTTGGAATGGAGGAGTGGTGTGGTCTGACTTATACTTCAATGTGCTCGCTTTGGTTGCTATATTGAGTTCAGACAGAATGGGGTAGAAGGGGAAGAAGGCATTGGGCAGTATGATGGTAGCTTGGACTAAGGGTGGTGGTGGTGGAAAAGTTTTTGATTTCCTAATATAAAGATATGGACCATGCTGACGTGGTCTTTCTGCTTTTACTCTTCTTCGTGGCCATGACATCCTGACTCCCAGCAGCCATCTTTGGCCAAAAATCTATGCAAAGACATCGGCCCGGCATGACCACCAGAACAAAGAGCAGTGACTGCCTATGTGCAGACTTTTTGTTGTGTGAATAAACAAACCCCTGTCTGGGAACTCTCTGTAGTCAGGCCCTCTGTGGCTTGCAGCTGAGTGCATCACCTTCAGTTAAAAGGAGCCCTCAAACACCCCCACCCCCAACCTCTTCACCAAGACCACGCTAGCATGAAAGGCCAGATTCCAAGCTGCTCACAAGCCTCTCCAAAGTACAAGGCCCCAGTGTGAGTGCAGGGGGAAGGAATCTAAAACACATTCTCTCTTGATCCCCATTCATCTGAGCTAATCTCCAAATGGACAAAGTAATTAATTTAAGTAATAAATATAGCTTATTCAAAGGGCTGAAGACATAGCTGGAACAATTCCCCAAACTGTGGTTTCCATTGAATAATTGAAATTATGCAAGTGCATGGAAATTTTTCAACAAATAAAATATGTCTGAAAATCTATTAAAGATATGTCTGCAAAAATCATTTGAAAAAGCCCAACTCAGCAATAAAAAATAAATTGCATTTCCATTCTTGCTATTGTACCCTTTGGGAAAGAGCACATTACTATCCACTTCTTGGACAAATGGAACCAGCACATTCTGGAATAAATGACTCTCCATGTTCTAACCATGAGGTTTAGACCTTTAGATAACGATTCTACCTGAAAAAGAAAAAGGAAAACATTCCCTCATCTAATATTGCTCAGATAACGTATCTGCTGTTTTGTCTCATTTTTGGAATCTGAGTTTTCCACCTGTGCCTTTGAGTAACAGACAACTTTACTCAGATTTTGGATCCCATTCAGTCCAACTGGACCAGCTCTGTGGGGATCAAAGAATTCACCGGAATTTCTTATTTCTGTTTTCATCTTATCCTGAGTAGCAGAGCTCAGAGGAGAAAGGCCCTCCAAAGGCTAGGTTAGAAAGTTAACCAAAGGAATGTAATTTTTGAACTGTGAATTTAAAGACCTTCTGAGTAATTTCTTTCCAGTAGGATCCAGCTTTGCGAGTTGGCTTCAAAAGTTGGTTGGGGCTGTGGTTCCATCAGCCTCCTAATCTCTCCTTTTCCTACTGGGTGCAAAGCTGCTTCCTTGACTCCTTTTCAAATAAAGACCACACAGCTTAAAGCCATAATCATTTCGCCTGTTTCTTCTCACTGGTTTTTATTGTTGCTCTGAGTGCTGTCCTGAGTTTTGCTAAATGCTTCGGGCAAGGCGTGATCTGTGGTTTCCCCTCTCCAGATGGCACCAGTTTGTTGCACATTTGTGCTGGACTGCTGGCCAAATTTACCTCCAAGCAGAGGTGATTCATTCTACAGGAAACTTGGAATAGGAAAGAGATACAGTCTCTCCTCATACTGAATCTAGACTTCCTCCCAACTGAGAAACAGCAGAGCCATGATTCCATTGCTTAAAAGAAGCCAAATTAAGGCCTTAAATTAAGAAAAAATCAATTGCCCACATCAACTGCCTGCTGCATTGAAGGCAGGTGAAAGGGAGTAGTAACCAGTAGTGAAAGTAGAATAATAGGGCTGATGCAAGATCAAAGGCTACTTCCTCTAAATACAGAGAAAACTACAAATGTGGTACCTGCCTTTATCCTGTAAGCAAGGCAAGTGGGTTTGGTTAAACAAGACCAAGACTCTTGCTGGGAGTGGGAAGAGAGGTGGAGAATGGTTGTTCTTTTCTTCCACGTGAGAGAAAGCTTACCAAAGATTGGAAAGATAGTGCCTTGATGAGAGAGTTTTGAGTACTTTCTATCTGCCAGACATGGGGCCAAGCATTTTATATGTTTTAACTCATTCAATCCACAAAACAAACCAATGAGGGAGTTGCCTTCATTATCATCATTTTACAAATGAAGAAAAGAAAGCTTAGAGAAGTTAAATGACTTGCCCAGGGTCCCAGATAGCAAAGTCTGCGGCAGGATTTGGAGGCAGGTGACAAAAGCCATCACTCAGCCTTCACAGGACCACTTTGAGGGCAGCCAGGATGGCTTCTACGGATGCTCGAGGTGTGTAGAATTGAGTTTCTATTTCTTGGTGGCCTGAACTTTGCTCTTTTACTCAGGTGTGAATACCTTTTCTCTTGATAGCTCTTTACCTGCCTTGTCCCTAATTGCCCCTCTATAACTCGTGAAGTGGGTGGCAGTGGTTGTCCTGAAGGGGGAAGGTGCGTTGGTAGCTTTGGTTTACAGCAGCGCCCCCGTTCCCGGGGGATGTGTTCTAAGACCCTCAGTGTATGGCTGAAATCGTGGATAGCACCGAATCCTGTATATGCTACTTTTTTGCCTATACATATGTACCTATGATAAAGTTTAATTTACAAATTAGGCACAGTAAGAGATTAACAACAATATCTACTAATAAAATAGAACCATTATAACAAAATGCCATCATCATTACTCTTGTGCTTTGGGATCCTTATTAAGTAAAATAAGGTTTATTTCAACACAAGCACTGTGATACCATGACAGTCAATCTGATAACTGAGATGGCTACTAAATGACCAAAGGTGGTAGCATAGACAGTGTGGAAATACTGGACAAAGGGAGGATTCACGTCTCTGGTGGGATGGAGTGGGGTGCCTTGAGATTTTTGTCAAGCTGCTTAGAATAGCACGGAATTTAAAACTAATGAATTGTGTGTTTCTGGAATTTTCCACTTAATGTTTCTGGTTGACTGCAGGTAACTGAAACCACAGATGAGGGGGGACTACTGTACTGTACTGTCATGGGGCACTGACTGGCTTGCACACAGCTGACCTTGGCAGTCCTGGCCCTGGGGAAGTCCACCAGCCTCCCTGGTTTCTCTCCTTTCAGAGGCAACCTGAATGTACCCTCACCTCTGGCCCAAATGGCATCCGATAATTTCATCGTGCATGGTTTAGTTTCCTGGCATGGCTAGAGGGAACAGCAGTACAAGCATCTATCAGAAACAATGCAGGAGGAGTGAGAGAACCCATAGGGCGTAAAAGGGACCATTTGCCAATGCCCTGCTGCCATGAGACCTGGTCACCCAGGGTAGTCAGGCTGTTGACTGGGAGGAAAACTGAGATGGAGGTGATTTCTGGACCCCAGGGAAGTGTCTCTTTCCCTGCCATCTATGTGCCTCCATTTCTACCTGGATTTATGAAATTCCATAATTAGACATTTTCATTTAAGGCTCCTTAAAAATCAGTGGTGGATTATCTAATAAAAGGTGAGAAGGAAGAAAAGCTGTTTTTTTGAAAGATGTTAGGTACTTTTTTTATTTGTATAAATTTATGGGGTACAAATGTAATTTTGTTGCATGGATAAATTGCATAGTGGTGAAGTCAGGTCTTTTAGTGTATCCATCACTGGGATAACATACATTGTACCCATTAAGTAATTTCTCTTTGCCCACTTCTCTACTTCTCCATCCTTCCAAGTCTCCGTTGTCTATTGTCTATCACTCCACACTCTGTATTCATGTGTACACATTATTTACCTCCCACTTGTAAGTGAGAACATGCGGCATTTGTCTCTCTGTGTCTGAGTTGTTTTACTTAGAGTAATGGCCAGTTCCATTGATACTGCTGCAAAAGACATGATTTCATTCTCTTTTTTTAAATGTCAGAATAGTATTTCATTGTATATAAATGCCACATTTTCTTTATCAAGTCATCCATTGATGGACACTTAGGTTGACTCCATATCTTTGCTATTGTGAATAGTGCTGTGATAAACATATGAGAGTAGATATCTTTTTGATATATTGATTTCTTTTCCTTTGGGTAGATACCCAGTAGTAGGATTGCTGGATCAAAGGGTTGTTCTACTTTTAGTTCTTTGAGGAATCTCCATATTGTTTCCCATAGACTTGTACTAATTTACATGTCCACCAACAGTGTATAAGCATTCCCTTTTCTCTGCATCCTTGCCAACATCTGTTATAATATTTTTTATCTTTTTAAACATTCTGATTGGTGTAAGATGATATCTTATTGTGGTTTTAATTTTAATTTCTCTAATGATTAATGATGTTAAGACTTTTTTCATATGCTTGTTGGCCGTTTGATTGCCATCTTTTGAAAAACGTCCTTAGCCCATTTTTAAATGGGATTATTATTTTTTGTTGTTGTTGAGTTGTTTGAGTTCCTTATAAATTCTGTATATTAGTCCTCTGTTGGATATATAGTTTGCAAATATTTTCTCCTGTTATGGAGGGAACGGCAGTAGAAGCATCTGTCAGAAGCAATGCAGGAGGAGTGGAAGAACCCGGAGGGAGTATATAGGTAACGATTTGCCAATGCCCTCCTGCCATGCCAACTTGTCATTCTGCAGGTTCTCTGTTCACTCTTTTGATTATTTCTTTTGCTGTGCAGAAGCTTATTAGTTTAAGTTCCATTTGTCCATTTTCATTTTGCCTGTGCTTTTGAGGTCTTAGTTATGATTTTTTTTGCCTAGCCCAAAGTCTAGAAGAGTTTTCCTTGAGTTTTCTTCTAGTATTTTTGTAGTTTGTAGCCTTACATTTAAGTCTTTAATCCATTTTGAGTTAATTTTTGTATAAGGTGAGAGATAGGGATCCAGTTTCATTTTTTTGCATATGACAATCCAATTTTTCCAGCACCATTTACTGAAAAGGGTGTCTTTCCCCAAGTGTGTGTTCTTGTTGACTTTGCCAAAAATCAGTTGGCTGTCAGTATGTGGCTTTATTTCTGGGTAGTCTACTCTGTTCCATTTTTCTAGATGTCTATTTTTATACCAGTACCATGCTGTTTTGGTTATAGCCTTGTGGTATAATTTGAAGTCAGGAAATGTAATGCCTCCAGCTTTGTTCTTTTTGCTTAGAATTGCGTTGTCTATTTGGACTCTTTTTTATATTTTAGTATTGTTTCCTAATTATCTGAAAAATGACATTGGTATTTTGACAGGGATTGCATTGAATTTTCAGATTGCTTTGGGCTGTATGGTCATTTTAATGACATTAATTCTTCTGATCCATGAGCAAGGTATGTTTTCCATTTGTTTGTGTCATCTACAATTACTTTCATCAGAATGTTTTCCTTGTAGAGATCTTTCACCTCCTTGGTTAAATACATTCCTAGGTATTTTATTTTTTTGTTGTTATTGTATAACAAATAGGATTGCCTTCTGGATTTAGTTCTTGGCTAGATTGTTATTGGTGTATAGAAACACTATTTTTTAATGTTGATTTTGCATCCTAAAACCTTACTAAATTCATTTATCAAATCTAAGAGGGTTTTTTTTGGTAGAGTCTTTAGGGTTTTTTAAACATAAGATCATATGATCAACAAACAGATAATTTGACTTCCTGTTTCCCAATTGGGTTGCCTTTTATTTCTTTTTCTTTCCTGAATATGCTGGCTAGGACTTCTAGCACTATGAGTACTATGTTGAAGAGGAATGGTGAAAGTGGATGTCCTTGTCTTGTTCCAGTTCTTAAAGGGAATGCTTTCAATTTTCCCCATTAAGTATGACATTGGATGTGGGTTTATCATATATGTCCTTTTTTATTTTGAGGTATGCTCCTTCTAGCTTAGTTTGTTGAGGGTTTTTCATCATGAAGAGATGCTGAATTTTATTGAATGTTTTTTTTTAATCTGTTTAGATGATCATGTAATTTTTGTCCTTAATTTTGTTTATGTGATGAATCACATTTATAGATTTGTGTATATTGAACCTTCCTTGCATCTCTGGTTTAAAACCCACTTGATCATTATCTTGTATTTTCTTTTTGATGTGCTATTGGATTTGGTTTGCTATTTTTTTTGTTGCTTTTATGTTCATCAGGGATATTGGTCTGTAGTTTTCTTTTTTTGTTGTTTCTTTGTCTGGTTTTGGTACCAGTGTGATACTGGAATCACAGAATGAGTTGAGGAGCAGTCCCTTTCCTTGATTTTTTGAAACAGTTTTTGAAACAAACTCTTCTTTGTAGGTTTGGTATAATTTGGCTGTGAATTCATCTGGTTCTGAGCTTTTTTTTTTGTTGAAAGATTTTTTGTTACTGATTCAATCTCCCTACTCATTATTGGTCTGTTTAAGATTTCTCTTCCTTCCTGGTTCAATCTGGAGAAGTTATATGTTTCTAGAAATTTATCCATTTTTCTAGGTTTTCTAGTTTGTAGCATACACTTATTCACAATATTCTCTGATGATCTTTTGTATTTCTGGGGTATTAGTTGTAATGTATCCTTTTTCACTTCTATTTTGTTTATTTGAATCTTATCTCTTCTTTTTTTAGTTATTTAGCTAGTGGTTTATCAAATTTATTTGTCTTTTTGAAGAACCAACTTTTTGTTTCATTGATCTTTTGTATTGTTTTTTGGTTTTCTACTTCATTGAGTTCTGCTCTCATCTTTATTATGTCTATCTTCTGCTAGCTTTGGGTTTGGTTCATTCTTTTTTCTTCTAGTTATATGAGGTATAACATTAGGTTGGTAATTTGTGATCTTTCTACTTTTTTGATGTAGCCATAAGTGCTAGAAAATTCCCTCTTTGCACTGCTTTTGCTGTATCCCACAGGTTTTTATATGTTGTGTTTTCATTTTCACTTATTTCAAAACATTTTTAAATTTCCATCTTGATTTCTTTCTTGACCCAGTGATTATTCAGGAGCATGTTCTTTAATTTCCATGTGTGTGTATAGTTTCCTAAATTTCTCTTGGAATTGATTTCTAGTTTTATTCCACTGTGGTCTGAGAAGATACTTGATATGATTTCAATTTTCAAAGATTTGTTGAGACTTGTTTTGTGGCTTAACATGTGGTCTATCTTGGAGATTGTTCCATGTGCTAATGAGAAGAATGTATATTTTGGCACTCTAGCCTGGGCAACAGAGAGAGACTCTGTTTAAAAAAATGTGTTTTCTGTAGTTGTTGGGTAGAATGTTCTGGACATGTCTGCTAGGTCCATTTGGTCTAAAGCCCAATTGAAGTTCAGTGTGAGAAAAGTTTTATTTTGATGAAAATATCCAGATTTTTATAATCAGAAAATCTAAGGAACTCATTTAATTATACCATACATGTAAGCTATGTGTAATTTCAAAAAATAGTATTATATTTTGAGTTACATATGGAAATGACTATGGGATGCCAAGATCCATTTATAGCTTTTATTGCTTTTTAGTGCTTTAGGTCTTAATAATAATATGAGTACTCTTAGAAGATTACAACTTTGTATTAGTTTTCTGTTGCTGTGTAACAAATTATTACACATTTACTGGTTTAAAACACCCCCTGTGCATTAGCTTTGTAATTTCGGGCAAGTCATTTCCATTTCTGGACTTCAAGTTTCTCATCTGTAATATGCAGTGGGTAAGTTGGAAGTATTTTCTAAGGGCTTTATCAACTTAGACATTCTAAAACTTGGTTCCAAGATAACAAATGATTTTCTAATTTTACAGATTTTTGGCACTACTTACAAGGGAGAGTGATGAAAGGAATGAGAATGGCTCATGAAAATGGATCCCTATTGAATGTCTAGCACTAACAGAGTCCTTAGGATCACCTTGGTGCATGAAGGGGAACTTTTAAAAAGTATATTATGTTAGAGGAGAGGCAGGGTAAGGCTGGCCAAACTTGCGTTTCGTAAGTTAATTCATTCAGGAACTCTTATCCCCACACATCCTCTCTCATGCACTGGGATTGAAAAACCAATGTAAAACCAAATAATAACAAGTCTTCTTATGGTTAGGAGCAGAGCAAGTGTGGAAGACAGTATTTCTTGCTGTCCATGTGCAGGCACACCGTAAGATTGTACTTGCCCCCTTTGAAGATGGACATTCTATGTGAATTTTTTGGTCAATAGAATGTGAGTGGAGGAGTGTTAGGGCACTTCCAGTGAAAGTATTTGAGAGTGGGTATGTGATTCTTCATGTTCTCTTTTCCCCTCCTGCAGTGACTGTGCAAGTAGGTTGTGATATGGTGGTGTTTCACCAAAGACAGCTGCCCAGAGGGTGCCAGAACCTGGGGTATACTTTGCATGACTGAGAAATAAACCATTGTTTTTTCAAGCTTCTAAGATTTGGGGATTGTGCATTACTGCAGCATAACCTAGCATATCCTGATTGACACAGTAAGAAATAGACCACATAGTTGGCAAATAGTAGAGAATGTGATCTAGGGAAATTTCAATTTACTGGCAGAAGGAGGACAAAAAAAAAGCTCTAATAATCCAAATTCCTGAATGAACTATTGTGAGTTTTTTGTTTTTGCTTTCTCTCAGGCTTGAGAGAGTTGTTGAAGCATTAGAAAGCAGACACCAGAGAGTGGAAAGAGATGAAGGATTGGTTTGGGTTTATAGATTGAATTGCCAACCTCTGGCCAACTGAGAGCTGTAAGTCTGCAAGCTTGGGATTCTAAGGTTATACCTTTTAAAATATCATCTAATCTCTTTTCCTGGTTTGCTTGCTTTAGTTATGATGGGCTTCATGCAGTATAAACATTGGAATTCTGTCTTTCAACTAAATAACTTGGGATTTTTTCTCTTTTTTTGCACTGTTGCTATGTTTGGGCCAATGTGTTTCACTTGTTTTCTCAAAAAACTTTTCCTGCTGCTTCTGACTCAGATCAATTTCTTGGAATATTCCTCTGAGCTAACTCTTTGCTCTCTATCTTTCTTTCCTTCCTCAAGAGAAGCATCTGTTACAAGCCAAACATCAGTCCCAAAATTTAAAATTTAAGTCTTCCTCTTATCAAAATTGGACCTGTATTGGTTTTCTCAATACCTCTCATCCCGTGAGATAGTCATTCTCAGACTCTAGAAGAGATGACATGCAGTTCAAAAACAGGTAGAAGTAGGTTTAGAAAAAAGTAAAAAAAAACCCCAAACCAAAACAAAACAAAAAAAACCTCCATTTGTTTGTTGTTTGCTTGTTTTTAAAAATATCAAGTACTAAATGAACTCATTTTCTTTCCTTTTAAAAAATTTAATATTTTATTGGTAACATACTCATGTGGCTCAAAATTACAAAGATATAAGTGGATATGTAGTAAAAGGTCTCATTTCTACCCCCATCTCCTGGACACCAAGTTCCTCTCTCCAATATGATTAATTTCCTCTGTACCTTTAAAGATATATATATAATGCATGAATATATTCGTGCATAAGAATATATTTATATCTTTTATATATCCCTTCTTTTTTCTCTTTTATACAATTGGTATCATTCTATCCTTGCTGTTACGCTCCTTGCTTTTCTTGCTTAATGGTATATCTATCTCGTAGATCTTTCCACGTCAGTATGTAAAGAGCATCTTCATTCCTTTAAATTCTGTTGAGTTCGTTTAGCCAAATTTCATACTGATGGGCATTTAGATTGTCTTTAATTTTTGCTTTTACAAGCCACATTACAATAAATAAGCTTGTCCCTAAGTCAGTTTGCATCTGTGTGAGTGTATCTATGGAAACAATTTCTGGAAGTAGAATTGTTGGGCTAGTGTATTAGTCTAATGGTGGGTTTAAGGTATAACTGGGTGAGACTTTAGAGTGTATGTTCAAAACTATACATATTCTCCAAAACCACAGTGGTTGATCCTAGCGTGTACACTTGTTCACAGTTTCAAAATGCTATCACATCGTACATCCACTAAGTAATGATTTTGTGCATATTGTGTACCAGGTACTACATAAGTGTGAGGGGTAAAGCAATAAATAAAATATATAAGAATGATGACTTCCTAACAACTTATGAGGCAGAAGGGCAGTATGATGGTTAATTTTATGTGTCAACTTGGCTAGACTATGGTGACCAGTTGTTTGGTCAAACACTAGGCTAGACATTGCTATAAAGACGGGATTAACATTTACAATCAGCTGAGTTAAAGTAAAGCAGATTACGCCCCATAATGTGGGTGGGCCTCACCCAATCAGTTGAAGATTTTAAGAACAAAGACTGAGTTTTCCTGAAGAAGAAGGAATTTTCCCTAAGGCGACAATATAATAACTGGCTTGAGCTTCCAGCCTGCTGCCTCATAGAATTTGTACTCAAGACCGAAGCATCAACTCTTACCTGAATTCTAAGCCTTCTGGCTTGCCCCACAAATTTCAGGCTTGCCAGCCTCCAATTCCTTAAAATAAATCACTCTCCCTGAATATATCCCACTTGTCCAGGCCTCTGGAGAGCCCTGACCAACAGGCAGGAATGATGACTCCCACCCTACAGATAAGCACATACAGATAAGCACACCCCCTCTAAGAGGCCAGCCTCTAAAACCAAAGTTCTTTCCACTGCCCCGCCTTGCAATCTTATTAACACTCAAAATGGGATATTCACAGTGGCAATTTCATTATAGAACATTAGGCATGTGGACAAGAGGTTATTAAAAATATTTCAATTCTTTACTTGATTTCTTATTCAAATGGAAAAGAGGCTGGTACATTTTATTACACAGCCACTATCTTGAAAACACTTTCCCCACTATTCCTCTTTTTAATACCCTTTACTAAGGTAGCAGATGCTCTTCTGAAAGTCTTTGTCTTCTGCTCAGGTTTCTCTATCCCTGAAAACTTTCTCCCGGCACTTGAAAATGTAATTTTTCTCTCTGTTCTCCCTTGTGTCCCATTCAGGATCTCTGTACCACAGGACAGCCCAGAAGCCGACTTGGCTTGAGCAATTCTTCCTCCATGGATGCCAGAATGTGTCATCACACACAAATGTTTTGCTGTCCCTGTTTCACAATAACATTTTTATTTCTGTGAAGTACAGTTGTTGAGAACACTTACACTAAACACTTTGAACCTTTCCACAGAGTTTCTCCATTGCTATTTTAGGATTGAGCTTGCTATAAAGTATGGTATAGTGGCCTGGGGTAGGTAGAGGTGGATCGGAAGATCGGCCCCTACTGGATTCATCGTCTTGGAAAAATCACTGATTATTTGGTCGCTTAGCCTGTAAAATAAGAGGGGATGGGTTTCTGAGGCTAATTTCTGAGGAGATGATCTCGGAGGTGTCTCGTTCTGTAATAGGTGGAATTCTGAATAATTCTTTCCAGGCATTGAGTGGAGGAGAGTGCTTGGTACCATCTGTGTTGTCAGATCAAAGCAACACAGCTAAAGAAAGCTCTTCTTTCTAACACGATTTTCTGTGCAAGTATAAAATGCTGTGGCCTTATACTGAATCGTGAAGCATGTCAAGGATGGTTTATTGGTCTATAACAAGGATAAAAATAATTTCACAGTTTAAAAGGAAAGTTCATTCATCCTGCATTTCTTATGATAGCTTCCTGTCTTTTCTTCTTTCCTTTCTTCTTCTTTTGTTTAATCGTTAGCATAGCAACTATGACTTGTGTAGCATGCTTTCACACTGCATGGTTGATAGATAGCATGAAATATTTCTGTAAGCACATGGAGTGCTCATGTGTACATCAAGCTACTGCCTTGAGTTAACTTTTCTGTTGCAGTATCTCCTTGGACTTTTTATTTTGGTAATAGCTATCTTGAGATATAATTCAAATATCTCACTCTTCACCCATTTAAAATGTCTAATACAATGATTTTTAGTATTTTCCTGGACTTGCATAACCATTATCACAACCGATTCTAGAATATTTTCATTACTCTAAAAAGAAACCCTGTACCCATTAGCCGTCACTGCCCTTTCCCTCACCCCCAGCCCCTGGCAACTACTGTCTACTTTATCTTTATGGATTTGCCTATTCTAGACCTTTCATAGAAATGGAATCTACAATATGTGGTTCCTCGTGTCTGGCTTCTTTCACTTAGCATAACATTTTCAACGTTCATCCGTGTTGTAGCGTTCATCAGTGCTTCATTCCCTTTAATGGCTAAAGAATAGTCCATTGCATGGATGTAGCACATTTTCTTTATCCCTGGAGGAACCCAGCTTGCTTTAGCCTCCTCTGATTTCTCAAACCTAGTCTGAAGATTCTGTGAAGAAATGTTAAGCTTCCACAAGTCTTCAGACGGGAAAGCCACGGCTGCTTCCGTACCAGAATCTGCGGTAGGTGTAGGCTGGCGAGGGCGCCCCCAGCTGTTTGTGTGAAGGCAGCATGACAGCTAGTTGACCCTGTGTTACGAACACGCGGCTCCTGAGACAGACTGCCTGGGCTGGAAGCTTGGCTTTACCACTCACTCTCAAGCAGAGCTTGTCCCCTGTAAGCCTCAGTATTCTCATCTTCAAAATGGGAGTTATACTGGTACCTTTCTGCGGCAGAAACTGCCGGTCAGCCCTAGTTACCACTGTCACTTCTAAAGCAATAAAGCCCCATATTTTGACTAGACATACAGTTTCCCAGGAGATGGAGATGGAATTTCTCGGCCCCTCTTTTAGTTAGGTATGGCCATGTCTTTACCTTCTGGCCAAATATACGCAAGCAAAAGCATTATTTAGCAGCTCCTAAGAGCCTCCTTTAGAAGGCATCTGGAACATGCCTCTTTTCTTTCTTGACTTGTGTCTTCCTCCATCCTCTCCAGAAGCTGATGCTATAATCTCAGACCATACGACCGAGGCCAAGAATACAATAGCTACAAAACAGGATCTGGTCGCTGAAGTAGGAGACTGCAAGTGACAGAACCTAAGCATGTGGCATAGGGTTCGTTGAAGTGGTCAGGTAGTAGGTGGGAATACACAGGTATTGCAGCCTAGAAATCTGGTGAACCTTGCTGTATGCAGGCAAAACATTTGGTAAACACTCTTCCTTGAGTTTGTTGGGAGGCTGACCAGGGACAGACTGAGTCTGCAGCATTAGGGAACTGGTGGGAAAATTTTATGATGTAGTGTGTCAGCTGTTTCTTGACACTCTTGACATAGTAGAAATGAGCTGGCCAGGGGCCGCAGTGGTGGGCCTTGGTGGAGGGGAGGGTGGCTGCACTGAAGGAGGGTTCTCTGTTGCCTCCTGCAATCTAGGTTGACTGAGAGTCCAGTGACTGGGGACTCATCAGGGCTGAAAATGCCGATTCTGTCTGTACTGCAAACTGGAGTGACAAGTGGTAACTGAAAAGACAGCTTTGCCAGGAGATGTTAAGTTTGCAGGCGTTTCTCAAGCATCTTCTAGTAGGAGTTCTCTGGCAAACACCACAGTAAGCACAGTAAAAAGACAAACGGCAACAAAGACCTGGTTGGGTGTTGCCTTCCCGGCACAGCCTACTGGTTAGACGGCCTCACGGTGGCCACTTGTAAGATGGAAGAGAAGGGCATGGAGTGCCGAGACCAGTGCATCACAGACCAGAGCAGAGCTGCAAACGGGGCGAATCCGCTGGACAGATCTGGCCTGCCACTTGTTTCTGTATGGCCCTGAGTTAAAAACAGGTGGGGAAAAAACTGTGGACACTTGTTTTCTCTCTTATATTATATAAGTACCTACATAATATTCTCGATTTTGCCTTTTGGTCCACAAAGCCTAGAATATTTACTCTCTGGCCTTTTATAAGAAATGTTTGCTGACCTCTGGACTAGAGTCTTAGGCATAATTATTAGGTCTAGGTAAGATCTTGCACGCAGAGTGACAGACTGCAGGTAAGTAAATAGGTAAGAAGCCTGGCAAATTTTGGAGGGAATTTTACTGCTACAAGTGACAGCTGTCTTCGTCTACAAAAGCCTGTAGTTGTTCCATCCCTGCAGCTGTGCCCCAATCCTGGCCTGCTCCAGCAGCAAGTGGAATGCTCACTCTCCAAGGTCTGCCCCACTCTGCAAGAGTAACACACAAGTGCCAGATGGGCCACCAAGCAACTTACTCCACAGCCTGAGGAGGGGCCTTCACAACCCTTACCCTGTGGATTTGATAAACTACAGTTGGACAGTGACTGCTATGTGTTTGCCTGGCCTCCCTTTTACGAGCAGTAGTTTTACTTGCTGTTATGAGTTGTACACCGTCACTGCATATTGAGTAAGTGTGTGCGTGTGTCTTTTAGTTGATAGGTCACTGAACTCTGGGAGCCATGTGTGTTCCTGATGGAGAGGACTAACTCCCAGCGATCCTGGACTTGGGAAGACATGCTGTGAGCAGATGTCTCTAAGCCGGTCCCAGGAGAGAAGACCATAAAGCCACATTTTCATTTAGACATTTCAAACATGTCTATGTTGTTTGCATTTTACACAAAACACCTGCATAAAAAGTAAAAGCAATAAGATAAAAAGAACCTGTCCAGTGCTTACTGGGCCATGGGTGGTATCTATGGGCTCCTTTCAAACTCTGGAAACACAGAGGATGCAACTTTTGCATTTCGACCCACAAACCTCAAGGGTTTCATCTCCATCTGTTATCACTCTTGGGAAATGGGTGAATTTTGTCATAGTACTTTTGTTCTTCTCAAGTTTTAGGATATTTTCATTTTGCTCATGCAGTATTTTAAAATGGAACTCTTTAATTTAAATTTTTCTCTTTTGAGGGACAGATAATATGCATTAATTAATTATACAATTATTAGAACTACATTTCATTAAGTTTAGACATTAGGAAAAGAATGCCACCAATGTTACCAAGCTAACATGATTGTTGGGTCACACAAGTACCATTGTGATACTCCATTCTGGTTTTATAAAATATGTGTATTTATTTATTTATTTTTCATGCTTTGTTGCCCAGGTTGAAGTACAGTGGTGCAATCATATCTCACTATAACCTTGAACTCCTGGGCTCAAGAGATCCTTCTGCCTCAGCCTCCTGAGTAGCTAGTACTACAGGCATGCACTACCAACTCCAGCTAATTTTTAAATTTTTTATAGAGACAGGGTCTCGCTGTGTTGCCTAGGCTGGTCTCTAACTCCTGGCCTCAAGAAATCTTCCTGCCTTGGCCTTCCAAATTTCTGGGAGTACAGGAGTGAGCATAACAAACATATTATGCCCTGCCTAGTATATATACTTTTTGGAGACAGAGTCTCACTCTGTTGCCCAGGCTAGAGTGCCATGGTGTCAGCCTAGCTCATGGCAACCTCAAACTCCTGGGCTCAAGCAATCCTTCTGCCTCAGCCTCCCGAGTAGCTGGGACTACAGGCATGCACCACCATGCATGCCCGGCTAATTTTTTCTATATATTTTTTTTAGTTTTCCAGCTAATTTCTTTCTATTTTTAGTAGAGATGGGTCTCACTCTTGCTCAGGCTGGTCTGGAACTCCTGAGCTCAAACGATCCACCCCACTCAGCCTCCCCAAGTGTTAGGAGTACAGGCGTGAGCCACCACACCCAGCCCTAAAATATGTTTTTAATGGCTACAATCATAATGCCCATAACATTTTATGTCTTTTTAAAATTAAATATTATGGAAAAGAGTCTATGTTTCTACATAGTCTTTTAAATTGAGCTTTTGAATGGCTGCAATCATGTTCTGTCCTGTAGAGATTTATGTCCTAGGCATCTATTGCCGTAAAATAAACCACTCAGAACTTCTTAAGACCTCAACAATCGTTGCATTGTATCTCATGGTTTCTGTGTGTGTCAGGAGTTTGGGGAGGACTTGTCTGGACGGTTTAAGCTCATGTACTTGCCGTCCCGACGGTGGCTGGATCTGGGACAGAGGAAGCTGGGGGTGGAGGGCCTGTGGGGCTTCCCTCTCTTTTTATGTAGTTTCACTGCATCTCAATGAGGACTCTCCATACGGGATAGTTTGGGCTTCCTCACAACGTGGCCAGCTCAGGATGCTAAGACTTCTTATGTGGTGGCTCAGGGATCCAGCAGGAGTATTCTAGCAAGCCAGGCAGAGGCTGCATTTTCTTTTACAACCTTTACATACCACCACTTCAGCTGAATCCTAAATTGGCTAACGAGTAATTAAGGTCAGCCCAGATTCAAGGAGAGGGGATACTTCTCAATGGTAGGGGGATGAAAGAATTTGCAGATGTTTTAAAATCGCCACAGTTCTATAATGAGTTTAGTTATTCTTTTATCATTGGGTGTTACTTGTTTTCTGCTATTAAAATAATATTATGATAAACATCTTTATGTATATAGCTTTTTTTTGTATGAAAGTAGGATTATTAAATCAAATGATCAAATGATATAATCTTTCATGTGGTCCCTGAAATATTTCCATGTGACTTTCTAAAAGGACGGTGCCAATGTATAGTGGTATATGCAATGTAAGTGATGATATTCCTGATACCCTATTACTAGCAATATAAATTACCATTATACTTTCATTTTGTTAACTTAACATGTAAAATGTATACCTTAATGTTTATTTGTATTGTTTTTATAATTGACAAAGTTGTCTTTTATGTTTGTGAATTTTATCTTATATTCTTCTGGTTTATTTACTTAGGTCTTAGTGGCCATTTTAAATTGGATTAACTTTTATATGTCAAAAATATCAATCACTTCTATATTATATTTTCCCAGTTTACTTTTTTCGATTAATAATTTTCCTTGAAGAGCAGACATTTTCAATTTTTTCTATCAAATCTGTTCATTCTTCTAAGTTCTTTCATCACATTTATAGTCCTTCCTATGTTTTTCCTCCTCAAAATTTTACAGATGTACTAAACTATCAATTATATGAGTGTAATTTATATTTTCATGGTTGGAGCTTTATATTTACCTTCTTAATTCATGTAAAATTTATTTATTATATTACCTGGGCCTAAAGTCATTCTTTCCATAATGTCAATCAGCAAAACCAAATTATTGAATATTTCTACATTCACCTTCATTGATTTATAATGTCATTTTATAATATGTTAAATTCTTATTTTATTTTTTTATTTCAAAATATACAGGGGTTCAAATATTTTCGGTTACATGATTGCTTTTATAATGCTTGAGTCATGGTTATATGAGTCATGGTGTGCCTGTCACCTAGATAGTGTTCATTGTACCCTTTAGGTAGCTTTTGCCTGTGCTCTCCTTCCCCCTCCCCACTGGTTGATTTCTGTTGAATTTTACTTCCCTCTATGCACATGTGTGCTCATTGGTTAGTTTCAATTTAATAGTGAGTACATGTGGTATTTGTTTTTCCATTCTTTGGATACTTCACTTAGGATAATGGTCTCCAGTTTCATCCAAATTGTTGCAAAAGGGATTAACTCATCCTTTTTAATGGCTGAGTAGTATTCCACGATATACAAATGCCAACTTTTGTTAATTCACTCATGAATTGATGGGCATTTGGGTTGATTTCACATCTTTGCAATTGTGAATTGTGCTGCAGTAAAGATTCCAGTGCAGGTGTCTTTTTGATAAAATTACTTCTTTTCCTTTAG
>CAUYPO010018695.1:0-18990 GCA_963574435.1 Cheirogaleus major
ATAAAAATAACCCACGGAGCTAGTTAAAAATGCAAATTCTGGAACACCATTCCCCAAATTTCAGATTCATTAAGCCTGGGAAAAAGCCAAGAATCTGTGTTTTTAACAACTACCCAATGCAAATAACTGGTCTACAAACCACAATTTGAAAACATGGTATTTAGACATTCAAATTTAAAAGTCATTAAAATTTAAACCAAAGATGTACCCAAAGATTCATACTCACTGCTATTACTTACTCTATATTACTTATAGGTGGCTAAATTGCCCACTTACACAGTAAATTCATAGGTCCCAAATGCCTCACCTCCAGGGAAATAGGGACAGGAAAGAGAGAGAAAGAGAGAGAGAGAGAGAGAGAGAAACATTTTTGTGATTGGCAGCCTCTGAAAGGCTTGGGCAGGCAGGAGAACATTATGTATTTATTACAGCAGAGGAGTTGCTCTACCAAGCCTTTTGTTGTTTTTACTTTAGTGTTGTGATTTTTTCCAATTTTACAGGTAAAATATACCTAGTGCAAAATTTTTGAAAACACAAAAAGAAAGCTAACCATTAAAAAACAACTTTATCTAGACCATGCATTGAAATATCTTGTAAAAAAATACTAATTTATAAATTAAAAGTGAATGTCATTGTATTTCATACTTATATATTTTTATTTAGTGAAGGTATCACGGTGTATATTGGGCAGTATAGCATTTTTTCCACCTAGCACTACCCTTCTTTTCCCATGAAAAAATTATTTATCTAAAAGATGATTTTAAATGACTGATCAGCATTCCATCATGCAGATATTCTGTAATTTGATTAAGCATTCATTTGTTATTGAATATTTAGCTCCTCTGTATAGTGGATACTGGGATATACCACTACCATCCCCTTCAGGTATGAAGGACTTTTTCTAAGCTTCTGAAAATGCTGCCATAAGACGGCCTATATATAGCCTTTGACAGGGTTGTGCTTGGTGTATTTGACACCTGGAGCCATCACTGTTCTAACATCCTTTCCCTCTTCACATATTTATTTGTGAAATAAAACACAAATAATAATAACCAGAAAAGAAACACAGGTAGCAAAAATTGTCTTTACTGAATTTTGCCAATATGAATAAATAAGTAATACACTACAAAAAAAAAGAGTAATGGATTAATACTTTTCAACTATATTCATGTATTTTTTGGGGGGAAGGGGCAATTAGTCCTGTATATTGGTCTGTTGTCATACTAAATAATAACATTACAGTTTCTGGTTTTGAGCTTAACTCCTGCAAATTTGTTAATGACTTCACCGAAATCAATCTTCTCATATTGATGTTCAGTTGTCTAGATAGCCAGATTTGTCATTCTCCACTCATAGTTGACAAAACAATTTTTATTAATCTTCAGTTTTGAAAAGCTGCTTTCACATGAAGCGACAGATATATATAAATAGAAATAATCTGAAATGTAAGGTTAAGTTGGCAGAGATTAATAACAATTTCCTTTTTTAAGTTGTCCATGTTATTTCTTTGAAATCAATTCTAGTGGTGTTTAAATATCTCCTTCATCAAAAACTTCCACTAAATATCATTTTTTAATTTGTGTAAATTTATGGGATACAAGTGTAATTTTGTTACATGCATAGATTGTGTAGTGGTGAACTTAGGGCTATTAGGGTCTACATCACACAAATAGCATACATTGTACCCATTAAGTAATTTCTTATCATCCTCCCAAACCCCACCCTTCCCAGTCTCCATTGTCTATTATTCCATACTCTACATCCATGTGTATACATTATTTAGCTCCCATTTATAAGTAAGGACATGTAGCATTTGTCTTTCTGTGTTTGATTTGTTTCACTTAAGATAATGACCTCCAGTTCCATCCATGTTACTGCAAAAGACATAATTTCATTCTTTTTTATAGCTGAATAGTATTGCATTGTGTATATATACATTTTCTTTATCCAATCATTCATTGGTGGACGCTTAGGTTAATTACATATCTTTTCTTTTGTGAATAGTGCAGCAATAAACGTACGGATAGAGGTATCTTTTTGATATAATGATTTCTTTTCTTTTGGGTAGATACCCAGAAGTGGGATTGCTGAATTAAATGATAGTTCTATTTTTGGCTCTTTGAAATATCTCCATACTCTTTTCCACAGATGTTGTGCTAATTTACATTCCCAGCAACAGTATATAAGAGTTCCCTTTTCTTTATATCCTGACCAACATCTGTTTTGTTTGTTTGTTTGTTTCTTTGTTGAGACAGGGTCTTGTTCTGTGGCCCAAGCTGGAGGTCAGTGGCTTCATAACAACTCACTGCAACCTCCAACTCCCAGGCTCAAGTAATCCTCCTGCCTCAGCCTCCCAAGTAGCTGGAACTACAGGAGCATGCCACCATACCCAGCTAATTTTTAATTTTTTTGTAGAGACAGCATCTTACTATGTTGCCCAACCTGGTCTTGAACTCCTAACCTCAAGCGATCCTCCTGCCTCAGCCTCCCAAAGTGCTGGGATTACAGTCATGATCCATGGTGCCCAGCCTTTGTTTTCTTTTTAATAATAGTCATTCTGATTGGTGTAAGATGATATCTCATTGTGGTTTTAATTTGCATTTCTCTGATGATTGTGACATTGAACACTTTTTCATATGCCTGTTGGCCATCTGTATGTTTTCTTTTGAAAAATATCTATTCATGTCCTTAGCCCACTTTTTAATAGGATTTGTTGTTGTTGTTGATTTCCTTATAAATTCTGGACATTAGTCACCTGTCAGACACATAATTTGTAAATATTTCTCCCATTCTGCAGGTTGTCTGTTCACTCTGTTATTTCTTTCGCTGTTCAGAATCTTTTTAGTTTAATTATGTCCATTTTTCTATTTTTGTTTTTGTTGCCTATGCTTTTGAGGTCATAGTCATGAACTCTTTGCTTTCCACTAAAAATCTTTACCAAAAAATTCAACATAAATTTCAACTTACAATAGGGCTACATCTCAATAGACTCATTGTAAATTGAAAATATCCTAAGTTGAAAATTGATTTAATCCATCAAACATCACAGCTTAGCCTAACCTACCTTACATGTGCTCAGAACATTTACATTAGCCCACAGTTATGCAAAATCATCTAACACAAAGCCTATTTGATAATAAAGTATGGTATACGATATGCAGATAAGCATTTGGTAGACATGATGGGATGTAAAAACACAAAATAAAATATCCAAATACACTGGCAACAGAGTGAGCTGTAGAGCGCTGGTTATTTACCCTCATGATGGAGTAGCTGACTGGGAGCTGCAGCTCACTCCTCCTGCCCAGCATCACATCACAAGAAAGTATCATAACACAGATTGCTAACTCAGAAAAAGATCAAAATTCAAAATCTGAAGTATGGTTTATAAGGAAAGCACATGCTTTCACACCTTTGAAAGCTCATAACTCAGATCACGATAAGTCAGGGATTGTCTATATTTCATAAAACTTCAAAAGTTCATACTATTCATAATTTTTTGAACAGTTCCAGGGACATTCATGTCTCTTGCTCCTGTGATACTACATATTTCTGTATTTAACCACTTCGGTACCAGCATCGACTATAGTCGACAGCCACAGATGAATGTGAGCATCAACTTTAGTCGACAGCCGTGATATGAAGGCGCACAGCCCAGCGTCGACTTTAGCCGACAGTCAAAAGCTTTTACTTTTACAGCTTTTATCTCTGCAGTTGCAGTGTGTACGTTCAGCTAATAAGTTACTATGAATCTGTGACCTTTTAACAAGTCCTTAGTAGGAGTTATTACAGTTATTTTCCTAAAGCTGCCTGTAAAGTAAAACAAGCTTTCAGTGCTTTAAAGCTTTCATCGTCACACAAGAGCAAAACGGATTCGTCGTCAATGCACAGCACAAACTACCGTGCAGACTATGAGTGCTGGCTGTGGGCAAGGTTTCACGGCTGGTGTGCGCAGTACTGAAGTGGTTAATAAAAAGGTCCAACAAACCCAAACGGTGCTTCAGTGAAGACCCACCTGGGGTGGCCGCTGCTGTCCGTCAGCTGAAGAGGAGGAAGTCCCGGCCCTCCTGCAGGTGCAGCGACCTCAGGTTGTCCTCAAAGGCGCCCCCGGTGAGGTCCTGTTGGGGGAGCAACAGGCCGGGCTCAGTTGGGCCCTCCTTGCTCACGGGGCTTGGGGATGCCATGTCCAGCCCTCACGTGGTCTATGAACTTCTGCCTTTAAAACCAGATGCTTCTACAGGTCGACATATTCCACTAAGAGAATGACAAGGGGTGGGGCCAGGGGGCTGCAGCGGGGTTGCTTTCTTCCCAAGTCCTGTTGGTCGCCATTTGGGGGGGTCCTCTTGAGGCGCTCCTGCCCCCACGGCCCTCATAGCAGAAGGCAGCAAATGCCCCACCAGAGGGACCTGGAATGGAACGAATTCGACCAGGGCACCCCAGCGCTGCACAGGAGCCGGAGCGGGGAGGAGGCCCTGCAGACAGAGTCTGGATCTTAGAGCCAAGCCAACCCGGCTTGACCCCGTGGCTTTGCTCACTCCCATCCCTGCATGAGGTTTTGGGAGACACCTGCAAGGCGAGGGCAGGTGGTCGGCCCTCAGGCCCACCCCTCACCCCAGGGTCTGCAGCCCCAGCCCAGCCCAGCACCCGAGTCTCAGGCCTCTGGCAAGATGCGGGAGGGACCATCCGCTCCCGTCAGCGTCGTCTGTCCTGAGGCCCGGCTCTGCTCCCCTAATGCCGAAGCCCACGACTACTCGGCTACCCAGAAAACGCCCACCCCCACGCTCTGCCTTCTGCCCTCTCCTTTAGCTCTGCTTCCAGAGTCTGCAAAGGAACCACACCAGCCCAGAGTCTGGCCCAGCGAGCATTTATGCCTCCTTTAAACGAGACTCCGTTAAAACCAGATGCTTCTCTAAATTGACATTTCCATTAAGAGAATAAACAGTCCAGCCACAATGCAGGGAAGACATTCACAGAACAGAATCCAGCAAGGCCTAGAACCCCAGGTACAGAGAGCTCGAGTTACGTGGAGAAGGCACCCAGCCCAGCAGACAAACGGGGAAGAGTCTGACTGGAGACGTCACAAGAGTGAATCTGAGCGTCCAACAGAGGCGGGGAGGTGCTCAGCCTCAGCGACCAGACACGTCTTAAAACCACAGTGGGTGCTCGCTTCAGCAGCACATATACTAAAATTGGAATGATACAGAGAAGATTAGCATGGCCTCTGCGCAAGAATGACACGCAAATTGGTGAAGCGTTCCATATTTTGGCTGGATGTGGTGGCTCACGCTTGTAATCCTAGCATTCTGGGAGGCCCAGGCAGGAGGATCACTCAAGGTCAGGAGTTCAAGACCAGCCTGAGCGAGAGCGAGACCCCGTCCCTACTAAAAAAATAAGAAATTAGCTGGACAACTAAAAATACATAGAAAAAATTAGCTGGGCATGGTGGCGCATGCCTGTAGTCCCAGCTACTCGGGAGGCTGAAACAGAAGGATTGCTTGAGCTCAGGAGTTCAAGACCAGCCTCAGCAAGAGCGAGACCCCGTCTCTAATAAAAAAAAATAGAAAGAAATTAGCTGGACAACTAAAAATACATAGAAAAAATTAGCCGGGCATTATGGCACATGCCTGTAGTCCCAGCTACTTGGGAGGCTGAGGCAGGAGGATTGCTTGAGCCCAGGAGTTTGAGGTTGCTGTGAGCTAGGCTGACGCCACGGCACTCTAGCCCAGGCAACAGAGTGAGACTCTGTCTCAAAAAAAATATAAATAAATAAATAAATAACAATAAAAAATAAGACACTGAAAGGTGGGGAGAAGGTGACAAATGGGGTAGGGACTTTGGGACCCAAGGTGCTACAGGATGGTGAGTTCCCTCAGCTTTCTTTTTGTCTCATATATCGCAGACTGGGTGCTGGAAAAGCTGGCAACACAAAGTGCCAAAAGGTGCAGACAGAAGAGCCCCAAGGAAAGCCTTTTCTCTCCAGCTAGAGGACAATCAGAATATCAGGAGAAGCCTAGCAAGAGAGAAAACTTTTAGATAATAACTGCTTTACTCCATCCAAACCCCACAGAAAACCCACCCATGCCAGTAAAGTCCTAATGGGGATCTTAGACTTCCACCCTCAACAGGTTGTAACAAGGTGCTCCAATGCACCTGCTAGGGTGGTGGTAGAGGAGGCCTAGTGGAGAGTCAGGACTTTACCACTGCCCTGTGGAAAATAGTCCGCTGCATACTCCCATACTCCCTCTGTGTCAGTGCAGCCATGGGAGGAGCCATAACAAGGCACTCCAACCTCCCCTCCCCAGGCAGGTATCAGGGAGACCATGTGAGGATCCAGAACTACCAACCCTTCAGAGCAGTAATGAGGAGCCCCCCGACCAGATTTCAGTGGAGACCAAGTGGAGAGCCTGGACTTCTACTTCCATCTGTCAATAAGAAGGCAGTGTCTCCTCTCCCTCTGTTAAAACAGTGCCAGAGAAAATCAGCTAAAACCAAAGGTTTAAATAAGAGCCAGAGTCTTGGACATAATATAAAAATGTCAGGTTTCAATAAAATATCACTTGTTATCCAAAGAACCAGGAAAATCTCTAGCAATGAAGAAGGAAAGGCAATCAGTAGATGCCAACTACTGATGATGACAGATATGTTAGAATCAACTGGAAAATATTAAAGGAGTCATTATAAAAATACTTCAAGGAGCAGTTATAGACACATTTGAAACAAATAATAAATAGAAAACCTCAGAAAAAGGAATATATAAAGAAGAAGCAAATTGAAATTTTAGAGTTGAAAAATATGAAAAACAAACTAAAATATTTGATGGACAGCCTAACTATAGAATAGATAGGACAGAAGAAAGAATCACTGAAGTTGAAAATAGAGCAATAAACATTTCCCAATTTGTATAACAGAAAGTATATGGACAGGGAAAAAATGAACAGAGCCTCAAAAATATGTGAGACTATAATGAAAACATTAACATTCATGTCAACTCTCCTCTGAATCCCAAAAGAGGACAAAGAGGGAGGAGTTTAAAAAGTATTCAAAAAATAATAGGTGAAATTTCCAAAATTTGGCAAAAGAAATAAACATACAAATTCATGAAGCTGAGCAAACCCCAAATGGGGTAAACTGAAAGAAATGAGGGCCAAGATAAATCACAGTAACAATTCTGAAAACTAAATACAAAAAGGAAATTTTGAAATCATAAAGAGAGAAATGACTCCTTGCAGATGGGGGAAACAATTCAGATAACAGTGGCTTTCTCATCAGAAACCATTGAAGACAGAAGGAAGTGACTTTTTCAAGTGCTGAAAGAAAAGAACTGCCAACCCCCAATTCTATATTCAGCGAAAATATCCTCCAAGAATGAAGGGGAAATCAAGACCTTTTCAAATGAAGATTAAGAGCATGTGATACCAGGGAGAAAAAATGGTTCCAGAACTTCTATAAATAGACAAATAATAATAAAAGGAGTCTCAGATTATTAGGAAGGAAAAAAGAATAACAGCATGAATAAAAATAAAAGTGAATACAATAGACTGTTTGTCTCCTCTTGAATTTTCTAAGTTATGTTTGATGGTTGAAGCAAAACTATAACACTACCCTGAACTGGTTGTCAATATACATGGGGGAACTATTCAAGACAACTGTATTATAAATGAAGGAAGGAAAAGAAACACAGAGGGGGCAAAGTTTCTACCTTTCCCTAAGTTGGTAAAGTGATGACACCAGTAGACTCTGATAAGTTACATGTGTATAATGTAATATCTAGAGCAACCACTAAAAAGCTGTACAAAGACATACACTAAAACCATCATGGATAAATCAAAATAGAATTAAAAAAAAATCCAGAGCTGAAAAATTTGTGAACCCAAAACTGATAGAACTGAAAGGAAAAATAGACAGGTACACAATTGTAATTGAGACTTCAACAGCCCTCTCTCAACAATTGATAGAATCAGGTAGAACATCAGCAAAGATATGGAAGAACTCGGTAATACCATAAACCAAAAGGATGTAATCAACATTTATAGAGTGCTCCAACCAACAACAGCAGAAGGCACATTCTTTTCAAGCACTCATGGAACATAATACTAAGATAAACTATACTCGGAGCTGTAAAGCAAACCTCAACAAGTTTAAAGGAATTGAAATCATTCAGAGTTTATTCTCTCACCACAATGAGATATAACTAGAAATTAATAGGAGAAAGATAACAGGAAATTTTCTAAAGACTTGAAAACTACAGAACACACTTCTAAATAATCCAGTGATCAAGGAGGGAACCTCAAGGGAAATAAAAAATACATTAAACTAAAAACAAAAATATATTGAACTGAATTAAAATGAAAATACAACATATTATAATTGGTGAGACCCAGCTAAAGTAGAGTTAAAGAGAAAATATATAGCACTAAATGCTTACATTACAAAAAGTATCAAATCAGTAATTAAAGCTTCCACATTAAGGAGCTGGAAAAATAAGAGCAAAATAAAGCCAAAGGACCGAGAAGGATGGAAATAATAAAGAACAGAAATCAATGAAATTGAAAATAGAAAAAAATTACAGAAAATCAATGGAAAAACAACGCTGGTTCTTTGAAAAATATATATAAAATTAACAAACCTCTAGCAAGATTGAAAAAGAAAAAAAAGAGTTGACACAAGTTACCTTCATTCATTTCAGGAATGAAAGAGGATATCACTGCAGACTCTGTAGCCATTAAAAGGATGTAAAAAAATACTGTAAACAACTCTTCACACATAAATTTGAGAACTTAGATAAAATGGATTAATTCTTTTTTTTTTTTTTTTTTTTTGAGACAGAGTCTCACTCTGTTGCCTGGGCTAGAGTGCCATGGCGTCAGCCTAGCTCACAGCAACCTCAAACTCCTGGGCTCAGGCAATCCTCCTGCCTCAGCCTCCCGCATAGCTGGGACTACAGGCATGCACCACCATGCCTGGCTAATTTTTTCTATATATTTTTTTAGTTGGCAAATTAATTTCTTTCTATTTTTAGTAGAGACGGAGTCTCGCTCTTGCTCAGGCTGGTTTCGAACTCCTGACCTTGAGTGATCCTCCCGCCTCGGCCTCCCAGAGTGCTAGAATTACAGGCGTGAGCCACCATGCCCAGCCGGATTAATTCTTTGAAAAGCACAAACTACCAAAACTCACCCAATATGAAACAGATAACTTCCTATGAAGGAAATTGTATCTGTAATTTTATATGACAATTCT
This sequence comes from Cheirogaleus major, assembly GCA_963574435.1. Taxonomy (NCBI): domain Eukaryota; kingdom Metazoa; phylum Chordata; class Mammalia; order Primates; family Cheirogaleidae; genus Cheirogaleus; species Cheirogaleus major. The sequence goes on from CAUYPO010018695.1 coordinate 9,238, forward strand.
ACACTATAACCAAATGGGGTTTATTCCAGTGATGCAAGGCTAGTTCAGTATTTAAAATACCAATGAATATAATCCACCATATTAATTGGCTAAAGAAGAAAAATCACACAATCATAACATTTGATGCAAAAAAGCTTTTGACAAAATCCAACACCTATTCATGATTTTTTTAAAATTCTCAAAAATAAGGAGGGCAACTTCCTTAACTTGATAAAGAGCACCTACCAAAAACCTTCATCTAACATTATGCTTAATGGGGAAAGAACCTGGCCAGGCATGGTGGCTCATGCTTGTAATCCTAGCACTCTGGGAGGCCAAGGTGGGAGGATTACTTGAGGGCAGGAGTTCGAGACCAGCCCGATCAAGAGGAGCCCAGGAATTTAAGGTTGCAGTGAGCTATGATGATGCACTCTACCCAGGCTGGAAAGTCTAAGGTTGAGCGGCCTTCATCTGACAAGGGCCTTCTTTCTGCATCATCTGAGGCTGGAAGGTGGAAGGGCAAGAAAGTAGAGAGAGAGAGAGAGAAAGGAGAGAAGGCAGCCAAACTCATCCTTTTATCAGGATCCCACTCCTGCCATAACTAACACACTCTTGCAATAATGGCATTAATCCATTTGTGAGGGCAGAGCCCTCATTGCCTATTCACTTCTTAAAGGTCTCACCTCTCAACACTGTTGCAATGGGGATTAGGCTGTTCAATATCATTAGCCATTAGGGAAATACAAATCAAAACGATGATGAAATATCACTACCATACACCTATCAAAATGGCTAAAATAGAAAAACAATAGTAACAACACCAAATGCTGGTGAGAATGTGAAGAAACTAGATCATTCATACATTGCTGGTGGGAATGTAAAATAGTACAGCTATTGGAAAATAGTTTGAAAATTTCTTTAGAACTAAACATGTACTTATCATATGTTCCATGAGAAATGCCACTCCTTGGCATTTATCCCAGAGAAATGAAAACTGACCTACACACTACAACCTGGCTCTATTGATAACCAGTGCACCAGACCAGTGCATCCAGGAAGGGGGGATGCTGGTGTGGGGGGGCCTCTTTCTATCCCTATTTCTATTAAAGTTTGTCCATCCTCAAAGATATTTGAATATCAGCAATTTCATATTTTGCTATTTAAAAACCTCTGCTATGGCACCTTCCTTACTGTACCATGATTTTCAGTTATTCATGTACAGCTTTCCTCTCTCCTATTAGGCTGTGAGGTCCTTGATTTTTCTTTATGTAACCTACCACATCACCTAAAACAGGACTTTGAACCCCTAATTGGTGGGAGTGGCCAATCTCTAGGACCCAAGGTTCTCAGACTGTAGTGTACCTCAGAGCCATGGTGGATGCTTGTTTCAATGCAGATTCTTAGGCCTCGTCTCAGACCTGCAGAATCAAAATCTCTGGGTGTAGAATGCAGAAGTCTATGTTTGACAAGCTCCCTGGCAAATTCAGGCACTCAGAGGATCATGCATTGAGAACCTCTGGCCAGGGCTGAAGTGTTCAGCTGAGAGTAAGGTCTTGTTAAAAATCACAGATGTTCACGAATATCCCTTCTGTGGCTGGGGAAAAAAATGAAAAAAGAAAATTAAATATGATAAATTTAAAAAAAAATCACAGATGTTCACGAATATCCCTTCTGTGGCTGGGGAAAAGAATGAAAAAAGAAAATTAAATATGATAAAATTAAAAAAAAATCACAGATGTTCAGGTCTTACTGCGTCTTGCAGTATTCTTTCCTATGCAGAATCTCAATCTTGGCTACACATGAGAATCACCTTGGTAACTTTAAAAATCCACATGCCCAGACCACACACCAGAGCAACTAAATCAGACTCTCTGGGGGAAGGCAATCCAGCATATCAGTATTTTTAAAAGCTCCCCAAACAATTCTATTGTGCAGCCATAGTTGGAAACCACAGTGAAAATAGAAAGGGCAATGACCTGATCAAGATTCAGTCTAAAATAGAGGGCAGGGAGAAGCACAGTGATCAGGCCAGGGTGGTACTTCTTGGTACTTGCTAGACTTTTAAGTGTGGCGTGGAGATAGAATAGGTAGAGCCGCTGCTACAGATCGAGCCCTGAATTATCACTACAGTCCTGACATTATATTATATAGTACTTTGCTTATTTTATTTTGTCTCACACTCCACTAGAATGTGAATTCAATGAAGGCAGGAAAGGTCTATCTTTTTCCTTGCTTTCTCCCCAGCACCCAGTGCTAATCAAATATTTATGGCATGAACCAAAGAATGCATACCATTTTGGGGCTATGTACCTCAGAATTGTCTGGTGCATTCATTAAAACAAATGCCCTTCACTATTGCACTATTGCTCTTCTTTCTACTCTGTCCAGAGCAGTTCTACTAATATTCCCTTTTCTTTCTCATTGGGCCAGTCTTCACAATATCCTCCAAAATAATCCATCATAAAACCCTTTGAAGCTATAATAGTTAGCAGGATGAGTGCATTCACTCATTCATTTACCAAACATTTATTGATGAGTGAGTGCTAGACTCTGCAGAAACAGTATTCTAATAAGGAACACGTACAATAAAAAAGTGAACACATTAATAAATATATAACTATATATAATATGTATAACTATAATAATACATACATAACCATAAATGATGATTCCATGAGCGAAAAGAATCCGATGTGCTATAATAATGACTATCAGGAGACCCTAACAGACTGGAGAATCCGGGAAGGCTTCTCTGAGGAAATAGCATTCCCCAGATTTGCAGAATGTGGGAGAGTTAATCAGTTGAAGAGGGGTAGGGAAGAACTTTCTGGGCAGAAGAAACAGCCTGTGTGAATGTCCACAGTCAGGAAAGAACTTGGTACTTTTGTGCTGAAATAAGGCCAGAGTAGCTAGACCACAATAATATGTGGCAGAATGGCTGGCGAGGAGGGCAGGACCAGTTCATGCAGGGCTTTGTAGGACGTAGGAAGGAGCTTGGATCTCTTCCTAAATGTGGTAGGAAGCTGTTGGAAGGTTTAAACAGGGGAATGATATAATCTGACTAATGAAACTGCTGTGTAGAGAAAGGATTGTAACAGGGCAGGATTGGAAGCAAGGAGCCCACACGGAAGGCTCCTAATGTATTTGGGTAGAGTGGGGGGAAGGTGGGTAGAAGGTGGGGAAGAGTGGATGCATTCAGGATGTTTTTGCTGGAGAAATGAGTCTTTTTCACCACAGGTGGTAACAACCTCACATCAATCATTTCAGTTGGAAGGAAACAAGCATCTTAGGTTAAACCAGTGACACACAGGTTCTTTCAAAGCATAATGTACCCATTGGTTTATTAATTTCTTTTATAAGGTACAATTTAAGTCAGTTAAAGGCACAGATCTAAGTGTACAGTTTCATGGTCTTTGAAAAATGTACACATCAGTGTTACCATTACCCAAATAACCCCAGGAAGTTTCCTTGTGTCTTCTTATCTACCGCTCATACACACCCCCATTCTGAATTATATCACCACTGGTTATTTTTGCCTGTTCTTGAATCTTATATATTGTATATATTATTTTGTCTCTGGTTTTTTTGGCTGACCATAACATTGTTGAGATTCGCCCAATGTTGTGTATTACAGGAGTCCGTTCCTTTATATTATTGAATAGCATGCCACTGTCTGAATACATCACAATTTCTTTATCTTCCTGTTAATGAACATTTGAATGGTTTCCTATTGGTTAACTTCCAGTCTGACTTGTTTCATTAGTAGACTAAGATATAGCTTCAATTCACTTTTTAGCTATATATTAATATCATCATTTTATACTTCAAACTTCTACTCTTTCTTACATATTTCCCCTTCATTCATCATTTTCTTTTCTTAAAATTTTTAAACCTCTTCTATGGGAACTCTCTTCTGTTTTTATCCAAAACAATTCTAGTTAACACACTTTCCAGAAGTTCTCATGTTCTTACTCTAGTTGTGTCTATCTCTAGAAAACAGATAATAAAAGTCAGCTAGATTCTTATTTATAATACATTTTCTTTCAGAATGATGATTCATAAATGTGCCAGTAATCCAGGTAGGTGATGAGGGTGGTGTCTTATTTGTAATTTTAATTTCATACTAAATTTAGATATTCTCAAAACTGGTAAAATACATTTTAAGAACTCTGCATTTTTCAAAAGAAAAAAATGTGTGAGAAAAGGGCATTGTTTTATATTTTTTGCAAATCTCTTTGATGTCTGTTATAATAAAAGAGAGCTGTATTCTCAAATCTGCTTCTGTGTTTAATCAGTTGCCATATTTTGTTTTTGTTGCAGTATCTGAAAGAGAATCAGGATTCTCATAGATACATAGTTGGAAAAAACAGGAGTATTTTATAACTTTTGAAGATAATTGTAAATATTCTTCTTTGATACTACATCAAAACTCAACAAGTGGTAGTTTCTTTTTTTTCTTATTACAACTTTATTGAAATACAATTGACATAAAATGAATTACACATATTTAAAGAGTACAATTTGATGAGTTTATATATATATGTATCCAATATATAAGTGTAGATATATATAGTTGCTGTGTAACAAATTAGGCCTCAATTCATTGTCACATGGGCCTTTCCATAGGGCTGTTTGAGTATTCACATGCTATGGCAGCTGGATTCCCCCAGAGTGAGTGATCCAATAGAAAATGCAAAAAGTAACCTGCTATGCTCTTTAGGACTTAATCTTGGAAATGATACCCAGTCACTGCTGCCACATTCTATTCATCAGAAGTGAGTCACTAATACGTACTTATACTCAACAGGAGGAGAAGTAAGCTACATCTATTAAAGGGAGGTGTATCAAAGAATCTGTGGACATATTTTTAAAACTATTATATCCATGAAATCATTGCTACAATCAAGATAATGAATATATCCATCATTCACTAAAGTTTCCTCATACCCCTTTGCAATCACTCCCTCTTGCCCCTCCCAGCTCACCACTTGTTCCAGGCAACCATTGATATGCTTTCTGCCACTATAGATTTATTCACATTTCCTTGAATTTTGTATAAATTGAATCATAATATATTAACTCTTTATTGTTTGTAATCTTTCACTCAGCATAATTATTTTGAGATTCATCTATGCTGTTGCATTTATTAATAGTTAATTCTTTTTTATTGCCAAGTAGTGTTTAATTGTAAGAACATAAACAATTTGTTTATCCAGTCACCTGTTGATGGACATTTGGATAGCTTCCAGTTTGAGGATATTACAAATAAAGTTGCAAATAAAGATTTCATGTACACATCATTGTATGGACATATGCTTTCATTTCTCTTGGGCAAATACCTAGGAGTAGAATAATTAGGTCTTATGGTAGGTGTATGTTTAGGTTTCTAAGAAACTGTAAAGTTGTTTTCCAAAAAAGTTATACCATTTTAAATTTCCACCAGCAGCATATGAGAATTCCAGTTGCCCTGCCTTCACACCAACACTTAGAATGATCAATTTTTATAATTTTAGCCATTCTAGTGAGTATGCTATAGTATTCATTGTTTTAAGTTAATGAGGATTTTAGTTAATGACGATTTTAGTTAATGACTAATGATGTTGAGAATCCTTTCATGTATTTATTATTATCCATATACATTCTCTGGCAAAATGTACATGAAAATATTTTGCCCTCTAAAAAAATTGGATTGGTGGCTTTAAGATGGTGCCCGACACTCATCTCCCCCACAAAGAAGGACCAAAACAGCAAGTAGATCACCACATGATGAATAGAGCTTCTAAGAGAGAACACTGGAATTAAGCAGGGAAGGGAAGGGAAACTTTGAGGCATGGAAGGAGAGGGAAGCAAAGCATCTGGCCTGGCCAAAATTGGCTTGGAGCCAGGAGGAATTCCCCATTGCAGGGAAAAGGTAAGCAAGAGATCCCCAGCAGTCCACATTCCCATCGCTCCTGCAATCCTAGCTATAGGAGAGCTTCTCAGCTTATGTGAGCCCTGAACCTATTATAGAGAGCTGGCTGGAGTCCACACGACAGCCCTGTTCCAGAGAGGGAGTTCACGCTGGGTCCTTCACACTCCCCAAGACCCAAGTAGCTCCAGCATAATGCTACTTTGAGAGCCCAGCCCCCAATAGACTGTATCCTGCCCTGGGCTCAACAGCCCCTGCATCTTCATATCGCTGAAGCCTGCTGTTATCCCCCACATCCACCTAGAAGGCTGCAGTATTGTGACTCTGGTTGGACCCAGCAGTGTGGCTGGGTCTCCAGCACTCTAGTCCATACAGTGTCCTACACCCCAGTAGAACAGGTAGCACAGCACACAAAGGGAGCTGTAGCCTGTATTCTTGAGAGTCTGAGAGCCATCTGCCTGGGGCTATTGCTACTGACAGAAACCCTGCCTCCTCCAGGAGCAGTGCTGCAGTGCACTTGCATGCACTTTCAGGGGGTCTGGAGACTAGCCCTGCAGTGCCACCCTATGGCCCAAGGACAGGCCTGCCCTACCTGCTACCACTGCCAGTGCCTGTGCACATCATTTGGGGACCTGGGGATTGACCCACCCTACCCACCAGAGCCAGCACCTGCATGCATGGTTGATGTGCCTCAGGACAGGCCTGCATCACTCACCTTTGCTGCCAGCACCAGTTCATGTTATCCAGGGGTCTGGGGAACTTACTACCAATCCCCCTTCCATTGTCAAAACCCATGCATGCTTTCCTGGAGCCTGAATAAGGGCTCGCCCTGCCAGCCACTGCCATCATTGGTGCCCAAAGACTGGCCTGCCCGGCATCCCCATATCCATCAAAGTCTTTTCACAGCTTCCACTAACAACCACACCTTAAGCCACTGAGGAGCTCACAGACACTATTGACACTAATTACATTTGAAGAGATCATATGGAGACTACGCTACTGTGTCCACTCAGAATCAAACCCAAAGCACCCTACTCAACCAACACTCAAAATACATCTATAGGAAAAAGCTTTTCCCTACCAAAGCCAAGGCATAAAATTAGAAGAAGCAATTGTTCCACCAGCTGTGCAGATATCAATGAAAGGACACAATGAGCATGAAAAAGCAAGGAAACATAACACATCCAAAGGAATACAATAATTCTACATGAATAGGGCCCAAAGAAAGGTAAATCCATGAAATGCCTGAAAAAGAATTCAGAATAATAATATTAAAGTAACTCAGTGAGATACAAGAGAACACAGATAAACAATACAAACAAATCAAGAAAACAACTCATTATCTGATTGAGAAATTCAGCAAAGAGATAGATATCAAAAAGAATCAAACAGACATCCTGGAACTGAAGAATGCAACAAATGAAATAAAAAATACAGTCAAGAGTTTCAATAATAGAGCATATCAAGCAGAAGAAAAAATTTCAGAACTTGAAGACAGGTAGTTTGAAATAGCACAGTCAGACAAAAAAGAGAAGGAATAAAAATGAATGAAAAAGTCTATGTGACATATGGGACATCATAAAGTGATGAAATGTTCAAGTTTTGGGAGTTCCAGAAGGAGAATACATGGGCAAAGGCATAGAAAAACTATTTAATAAAATAATAGCTCAAAAATTCCCAAGATTTTAAAGAGTTATAGACATCCAGATACAGGAAGCTTGAATACCTCCAAGTGTTAATAAATTCAACCCAAAAAAGTCCTCTCCAATGTACATTATAGTCAAAGTGTCAAAAGTCAAACACAGAGAATTCTAAACAAAAAGCAAGAGAAAAGCATCAAGTCACATATAAAGGAATTTTATCAGCCTCACAGTGGATTTTTAAGCAGAAACTTTAAATGCCAGGAGAGAATGGAATGATATAGTCAAAGAGATTTTAGATTTTAAAACAAGCCAAGAATACTATACTGAACAAAGTTATCCTTCAAAAATGAAGGAGAAATAAAATCTTTCCCAGACAAATGAAAACTAAGGAAATTCATCATCACTAGACCAGTCCTATAAGAAATGCTTAAGGGAGGCCTATATCTGGAGGTGAAAGGATGATACGTACCTTCATGAAAACACATGAGAATATGAAACTCACTAATAGAGCAGATACACAAAGGAGAAAGAGGGAAGAATCAAACCTTATCACTACAGATCATAAAGGTAAACAATAAAAGAGAAAGAAAGAAACAGAACATATACAAAACAATCAGAAATCACTTAACAAAATGGCAGGAGTAAGTCCTCATCTATTAATAATAAGTCAAATATAAATGGCTTAAGTACTCCTATTAGAAGATATAGACTGGTCAAATGGATAAAAAAAAAAAATAAGGCCCAACTTTGCTGCCTACAAGAAACTCATTTCACACACATAGACTGAATGTGAAGGGATGAAAAAAATATTTCATGCAAACAAAAACCAAAATCATGCAGGAGTGGCTATACTTACATCAGACAAAATAGACTTTAAAAAGAGACAAAGTCATTATATTAATTTAATGATAAAAGGATCAATTCAGAAAGAAGACATAACAATTGTAAATATATAGGCATCTAACACCTGAACACCCAGATATATAGAGCAAATATTACCAGAGCTAGAGACAAAGATAGACCCCAATCCAATAATAGTTGGGAACTTCAACACTTCGCTTTCAGCACCGGACAGATTATCTAGATAGAAAATTAACAAAGAAACATCAGACTTAATCTGTACTTATCAACCAAATGGACCTAACAGACATTTACAAAAATTTCATCCAACAGCTTCAAGATCCACATTATTCTCCTCAGTACATGGAATATTCTCCAGGATAGACCATCTATTAGGCCACAAAATAAGTCTCAACAAATTTTTTAAAATTGAAATAATATCAAGGATCTTCATAGACCACAATGGAATAAAACTAGAAATCAATAACAAGAGTAACTTTGGAAACTGTGCAAATACATGGAAATTAAACAACATGTTCTTAAACAACCACTGAGTTAATGAAGAAATTAAGAAGAAAATTTTAAAAATTATTTATTTATTTACTTTTTCCTTTTATTTCACCATATTATGGGGGTACAAAAATTGTTAGGGTTACATATATTGCCCCTGCCACCCCTTCCCTTCCCCACCTTGCCATAGCTTCAAGCGTATCCAACCCCCAGGTGGTGCGCACCACACCCATTATGTAAATATACACCCTTCCCCACCTCCCCCCTCCCACCTGCCCACCACCCGATAAAAGTTTTTTGGGTTTTTTTTGACATTTTGGTTACATTTTATATCTTTGCCTCTCCCTAAGAAGGGTTAGAGGTATGCCCTTCCCCCCCACAATGCTCGCCACATCCCTAAGATGTGGGTCTCCCCCCCACAATCCCTGGTGAACACTACCACCATTTGAGCACCATAGTTTTAATCAGTCAGTACCAATTTGATTGTGAGTAGATGTATAACCCGTTTTCCAGATCTTGTGTCACCTCACTTTGGATAACGGACTTAAGCTTAATCCAGGATAGCATAAACTGTGCTAGCTCACTATCGTTTCTTAGAATTGAGTAATATTCCACTGTGAGCATATACCAAATTTTAGTTATCCACTCATGAATTGATGGGCACTTGGGTTGTTTCCATGACCTTGCAATAGTGAATTGTGCTGCCATAAACATTCGGGTGCAGATGTCTTTATAATAGAATGACTTATGCTCTTTGGGGTAGATGCCCAACAATGCTATTGCTGGGTCGAATGGTATTTCTATTTCTAGCTGTTTGAGGTATCTCCAAATTCTTTTCCACAAAGGTTGCACCAATTTGCAGTCCCACCAGCA
>CAUYPO010018697.1:0-26242 GCA_963574435.1 Cheirogaleus major
AGTAGACCTACCATTTGATCCAGCAATCCCACTACTGGGTATTTACCCAAAGGAAAAAAAGACATTTTATAAAAAAGACATTTGCACTCAAATGTTTATAGCAGTACAATTCATAATTGCAAAGATGTAGAAACAACCCAAGTGCCCATCAATACATGAATGGATTAATAAAATGTGGTATATGTGTACCATAAAATACTACTCGGCCATAAAAAAAGTGATGAACTAATACCTCTTATGTTAATCTGGATGGAACTACAGACCATTCTTTTAAGTGAAGTATCACAAGAATGGAAAAACAAACACCACATATAGTCAATACTAAATTGGAACGAATCAATCAACACTATGTGCAGATATGGAAGTAAGTGGGAGGGTGGAGGAGAGGGTGGGTACAATGCACACTATCTGGGTAAAGGGCACATTTATAACTTTGATGCAAACTGTATAAAAGCAAATTATGTAACCAAAACATGTGTAACCCTATTATTCTGAAACAAAAGATAAATAATAAATAAGTAACTAAGATCTTCAAACATAAAAAAAGGGTGAAGGAAGCAGGATGGGCAGATGGAGAAGTTGACTTGCAATGCAGTTGCAAAACAGCCTCAGTGGATGCAACAAAGTTCTTGAAGCTGGGATGGCCCTTCAGACTTGTTCTGATTTAGGGCAAGGGAACTAGGCCTTTGTACCCCTACATCCACCAGTTTTTGGTTGTTGGCTGCCTCTTGGAGAGAGGAGTGCAAACTTGGGCAAGGCATTACCTTTCGGCTGAGGGCAATTCCCAGAGAAGACTCAGCTGTGAACCATAAGCATTCAACACTCCCAGCAGCTATGGGAGTAAGTAGGTCAACCATGAAGGGGATATTTGGGCAATGCATGACTGCCCTTGCACCACTTGTATTCACTTGCTTCATGTAATAATTTCATCTCATCTGATCCTGATTCTGGTTTCTCTTTTTTTCTGGAGAAATTTGCAAGAAAAAGGTTAGTGGGAAAAATTCCAAATCCTGACATTGCATTTGGTCCTGAGGCTACTACAACTGATAATTCGTCATCTTCCTCCTTTTGCACATGTTCTATATCCCCTTCACATCCAACTACTCTGCTAGGCTAGGTGGTTTGTCTTGTGGAGCTATTCAGACCTTTATTCTTGAGAAGGCTGAGCCCCTAGTTACCGTGTCCATCTTAGGCTGTGGATGCTGCATTTATTCATTTGCCTTCAAAACTGGGCAAGGGAGTTATCAAGAGATATTCCAGAAGATCAGCTAAGTGTTAAATAGTCTTCCTTTCCTCCATTGTGTAATGGCAGCCTTTTCTCATTCAAGTAGATTACCCTGCCAGTATGGAGACTCTTTTCCTGGCCTGCTAGCCTTTTGGCACAAGGAATCTAAAATGACCAGGTGGTAGCCATAGTTTAAAGTTTATTGAGACTCTTATTACTGTGTCCCTTTTTGGAAGCATTTCCTCTATGCAGACTAGAACCTCTAAGCCTGCAGAGCATTAAGTTGCAGGGACAGGAAGCATTTAGAGTGCTGCTGAGAAAAGCTACTTCTACTTCCACCCTTGATCTCCAGTTTGGAAAATAGCACCATACAATGGTCATTGATTTAAGGTGTCAGCGTTATCCTGAAGGATAGTGCCCTGTCTTCATATGATACTGTGCTTTCAAAAGTCTGCGCCACCTCTCTATGAGGCCTGCAGGTTTGGGATGGTGCAGTCTTTGATAAGACCAGTGAATCTCATGGTCATGGATCCACCACCACACCTGGTTTGTATTAATAAAATAGCTCACTTAGTCTGAGACAAGTGATCTCTTGTATACTGGTGTTGGCTGAGACATTTTGGGCAAGAACTATAAACCCATACCTGAAATAGATGTCAATATTTAATTTGGAGGGGACGTCTCAGCAAGTCCCAGACCACTGAACTCTTTAAAAGGTCACTAATGTAGTAGGCCTGAATCTTCACAGGGGTGGTTGTCTCCTACACTCTGGTGTGCATGTGTCTTACTGAGGCATCCAGAGTACTTGTTGTTTCTTACTCATTAGGTCCAGCTAACATGTCTTTAATGTCATAGAACAATGAGATGTTCTATAGGAAGTCCAGATAGTCTCTAGATATTTTCAAGCTATATTATGACAAAGAGTAGGAGAGTTAACTTAGCCCTGGGGCAAGACCATTCATTTATACTGTTGCCCATCCCAGGTAAAGGCAAACTGCTTATGCTCTTCTGCCTGCTAGATATTGAAAATAACACATTTGCCATATGAATACCACTTATCAGGGGCTGTGTTAATCTGCTATAGCAAAGATACCACCTCTATCACAGTAGCTTCAACTAAGGTTAGTACTTAATTAAGTTTGAGATATTATCCACTGCTATCGACTGAATGTTCACATCTCCCCAAATTCATATGTTGAAACCTAATCCCCCATGTGATGGTATTAGGAGGTAGGGTCATTGCCAAGTGATTAGGTCAGGATGGCAGAGCCCTCATGAATGGGATTAGCGCCCTTATAAAAGAGACTCCAGAGAGCTCCTTGCCCTTCTACCATGTGAAGACATAGCAAGAAGACAGCTGTCTTTAAACCAGGAAGCAGGCCCTAGAAATAAATTTCTATTGTTTATAAGATACCTAGTCTATGGTATTTTGCTATAGCAACCCAAATGGACTAGACACAAACCTTGTATTCTAAACGCCAGACTGGACAATTACATGAGGATATAATGGGTACCACCGAGCGCGTACCATTCAAGTCTTCGAGGATGTTACTGGTCTTTGCCATTCCCCCAGAAACAGTATTGTTTTCGATCTTACAACCTTCCAAGACTTGGAAGGGCAATTTGAGGGGTATTCACTGGGCCTTTCTACTATAATAGCTCTTTGTTCATAGGTCAACAAACCAATGTGAGGGTTCTGCCAATTGTTTATTCCAGTTACGTATTTAGATACCAGGAAAGTGACCATTAGTGGGTCCATAAACAGAATGGACTCACAGTGAGATAGGCTTGGGCCAAGACTCTGTTTATTACCTGACATCCTCCTTTATTCTAATAGGGGTGTCATGGTAACATGTCACTGGCTATCGGTGTTCAACTCAGGCCTTGTATCCAACACCTTTCAAAAGGTATTCCCTCTCTCAGTCTATGGTTACCTGAGAAAATGACCTGGGGCCTTTTGGGTGAGGACTGGGGAAATTACTATGATGTACACCTGCTGTGATGTTGCAGTGTCCTTTCTCAAAGGACCTGGCTTTTCAGTTCATGGGTTCTGGGTTTGAGAACTGCCTCAAGTCTGGCAACTATACAGGGGATTATGTCTTTCCTCAAGGGCAGCTGACCTCAATCCTTTGTTCACCTAGTAATATTAATGTATATTAATACTTTGGATTGCATATATTATGCAACACCTTTGTTGGATCCCTATCTATTTTGCTTCTGGACACCTCATTTTCCACTATCCACCTCCATAGAGTGCCATAGGTCAGGCTTCCATGGCTGCCATTCCAACTTTGCTGCCCACTTTGCTTCTGACAATTAGATACTACTATCCTGGGATCATATGATTGTTATTGGGGAGCCTAGTTCTGTTATAGAATCTCTTATTGTCAGTCTCTTCTTTTAGAAAACAGCTGTTTCTGAGCTTCTCTATGATGTTACTTCTAACCCTTACCATTGTATTCCTCAGTGCCTTGACAAATAGAATATCTTAAGGGCCTTACCATGGAGCATAATTGTTAGCTGTTGAAATTCCCATTTCCTTTAAAATAAGCCATTGCTTTTTCCAAACTTCTAAGATCCATCTCAAAAGCTTATTAGAACTGGACATCAAGATCCTTGCCAGTGTGTTCAGCCCAATGTCATGGGAGAGTGCCTCTCCATCAACAAACTCTCCTTTATTCCACTTTATGCTTTGCTCCCCTGGATTCCGCCCTCAGGATGGACTTCTGGTTTGTGACCATGCATGCCATTGAGGTCCTACAGCTCATTTGTAGTTCATCCATCTCCTCCCTTAGCAGACTAACTCTCCTTTATCATGCCGAGGTTTGACCCTAGTTATTGGTCTGGTTGCCAAGATAGGAGTTCGTGATGGATCCTGAAATGGTCAAACATTGTCTTATAAACACTTGTCTGTTTAACACTTCTCTAAGCAAAGCGGCCCTCGTCTTCTAAGGAGAATGAAAAGGCCGTTTCTGCAGGCTCAGAGGGGTCAGGCATAACTGGGGTTCGAAGTTCTGCAGGAGATTTATCCAGAATCCTTAATCCAAGTCTTAGGGTTTCATTCCTCTATCTCAGGGCTCTGACTTTGGTACAGGGACTTACTAGGGTTGAGAATGCAAATTCTGCTACTCTTAAGAGTACGTCCTTAGCACGTGAGGGTTTCTTTAAGTGCTACTAAGATCTTTAGTATTCACGCTTGGCCTCCAGTTGATGAATAATCACCTTTAGCTTATCTTTTTTCTTCCACTCAGATCACTGATGATGATCAGCAACAGCTATGCAATTCCACAGTCCTTATAATTACTTCTTCCCCCATGCTTCTCAAATGCTGGAGATATTACACAATCCAGTGCATTTCCTTACAGTCGATCCCATTGCAGTCAACCACATTTGGAAAGCCTTAGCAATTTTACTGCTTCAAAACACCAGGAACTATCAATACTCCACCTATCAGCAGCAATGGAGTACTAATTGACAGCTGGCCAGGGGGTGATTCAACTCCTGACTACCATCCTTAGTCTGCTTCCTAGCCACACCTAATACCAATGTGTCATTGATTGGGTTTTCTATTAATAGAAACAGAAGCTGCCACAGGGAATTCAGGTGCAGATGATTTAGTGAGGATGTGTACTACAGGAAAAACCCTAAGGAGAGAGAAGAAAGAAAGGTAGAGGAAAGCATGCAATATTTTCATTGGCCAATTATAATAATTTGAGCAGAAAAATAATATTGGTAATTATTCTTTAAATAACTGATTTAAAAAGTTGAGTCTGTGAAAGGTCATGAGTGGATAAGAATGTGCAAAAAAGAAAAATGGATATAAATTGTATAGGCCAGGCGTAGTGGCTCATGCCTGTAATCCTAGCACTTTGGGAGGCCAAGACAGGAGGATTGCTTGAGGCCTCCTAGCCTTAAGAGCCTTCCAGACCAACCTCAGGAAGAGCAAGATCCTGTCTCTACAAAACATAAAATAATTAGCTGAGTGCAGTGTCACGTGTCTGTAGTTACAGCTACTCAGGAGGCCAAGGCAGAGGAGAATCGCTTGAGCCCAGGAGTTGGATCTTGCAGTAAGCTATGATGACACCACTGGGCTGTAGTCTGGGTGACAGAACAAGACCTTGTCTCAAAAACATAAAAAAAATATATAAAAGGTGGTAAGTACAAAAAGCTGACTTTAATAGGAGATCTTTAATGTTAATTCTAGGTGCATGTGAGAATTGGTGGTGGGCAAAATGCTGATATTTTAGAGGTAGAGATGGAAAAGAGTTTGTTTTTAAAGTAATGAGCTCATATTAATCTTCACAATTTATCACATCATGTGGCTGTTCCCAGATTTTCTTATCAGCTATGTTTTTTTTTTTTTTGACAAGTGAGCTTTTTATATTACATTGACATAGTTTCAGTGTTTTGCTAATCTGTCTAATGAAGCCTAGAGTCTGGACTAAAATATCACCCCTTCCTCTTCACTTGACGTTGTCATCAGTTGTAACTTCTCTTATGACCCCATAAAAACAACTGATTTATATGCCAGGCACTCTCCTAACATTTCATTTCTCTTACATTTCACGATACCCTTATGAGGTAGGAAGTGTTGTTATCCCTATTTTTCACACTAGGAAACTAAGGCTCAGAGAGGTTAAGTGAAAAGGTCACCCAACCAGTATGTAAATGAGCCACATGGTTACCTCTGCTCATTTTAAAAAATGCAGTCCCAAGATAACTGGTCTGGAAAATCAAAACTTAAGAATAATTGTCCTTTCTGTGGCCACTTATTTTAGTTGCAACAACAAACTTCTATCCACTCATCTGTGGTCAAGAAAAGAAGTAAAAGCAAATATTATGATTCAGAGCATTTAGTATTTAATTAAAAAGAAAGAAAAGAGAAGCACTGTGCCTAGCAGAAAAGTTGTTGTCGTCAGGGAGTGGCAGAAATAAACACACCTAAACACTGGCCCAGTGCAATGAATTCCTAAACAGACAGCAAAGTACTTTTTTAAAAAGCCTCCATAGAGGAAAATAAGGAAGAGGTTATAGTGGATTGAAATATAATCCACAAGGACAAATGTGGTTTTGTTAAGGAGTCTATTCAAGAAACTTCCCGCAGCTGTACCCAAAGTGGCAGCTCCTGGAGAGAGAGAAAATGGAATCTCTCAGCTGTTGTCTCCCGAGAGTCAGTAGGATGTGTGCATTCCTAATGGGGTAAACTCCCACATTACCTAACTCCACACACTATCAGCCAGATGAGAAAGAAGAGAAAATTAATCATAGCTCTCCAGGGAGATGATTTTAATCTTCTTCTAAGGGCAACAATTTACCTTGCAAGGCTTCCTATGCCATATAATGCTTCAACTTGCCTTTCCAAAGGCTACTGAAGCGAGAAAAATAGAATGACAACATAGCAGGAGAAAGGAGTTAGGGCTATGGTAAGAAAAATCTATGATAAAGAGAAAAAAGTCCAAGGGAGTTTATAAAAAATAATTTTGAATGATGAATGGCCCAGAGATGAAATTACCATAGAAATTAGAAAATATTTGCACTCATTGGTATTGAACATATGACTTAAAATTGTCAGAAGTAGCCTAAGTAGTACCTAGAGAATATTGATAGCCTTAAATGCATATATTAGAAAAGGAGAGGCTAAATATTGATTTTTTTAAAGCTTCCAAGAAACTAGAATAAGAATAGCAAATCAAACCTAAAGAAAATTGAAGGAAGGTAATAATAGAACTAAGAACAACATTCAATAAAACAGAAAATAAATATCCTATAGAGAAAAATAAATAATGCTAAAAGTTATTTCAAAAAGATTAATGAAGCTGATAAACCCCTAGCGGGACTAATGAAGTGAAAAAGGAAAGATGACAAAAATTACCAATATGAGGCAAAAAAAGAGGACTTCACTATGATCCTATATCAATTAAAAAGATAATAAAAGAATATTGTGAAAACCTTTACATCAATAAATTTTACAATTTAGAGGAAATGAACAGAAACCTTAGAAACACATTTTACCATCAAATAATTGAAAAGACAACCCAGGAATGGGAGAAAATTATTGCAAATAATATATCTGACAAGGAACTTATATCTATACAAAAAACTCCTTACAACCCAATTATAAGAAGATAAATGATCCATTTTAAAAATGGGCAAAGGATCTGAATAGACATTTCTCAAAAAAAATAGTACGAATGGCCAATAGGCGTATGAAAAGATGTTCAACATCTTTAACCATCAGGAAAATACAAATCAAAACCACAATGAGATACCATTTTACACCCATAAGATGGCTATAATTAAAAAGAAAGATAACAAATATTGGCAAAGATGATGTCCAGTTTACCTATTTTTTTCTTTTGTTACGTGTGCTTTTGGTATCACATCTAAGAAATCATTGCCTAATCCAAGGTCATGAAGATTTAGTCTTGTTTTCTTCCAATAGTTTTATAGTTTTAGCTCTTACATTTAAGTCTATGATTAATTTTTATATATTGTGTGAAGGAGGGGTCCAACTATATTCTTTTGTATATGGGCATCCAGTGGTCCCAGCCCCATTTGATGAAATGATTATCCTTTCCCATTGAATTATATTGTACCCTTGCAGAAAATTAATTACCATAAATAGAAGAATTTTTATTCTGTACTCCCAGTTCTATATCATTGATCTATATATTTATCCTTATGCCAGTAGTGCACTGTCTTGATTAGTGTCTTTTTTTAAATTTTTATTTTAATTGTTTTTTTTTTATTTTTTAAAATTTCAGCATATTATGGGGGTACAAATGTTTAGATTATGTGTGTGGCCTTTCTTCCTCCTTCCAATTAATGTGTCATTGTAGCTATTTTTGAAATCAGGAAGTGTGAGTCCTTCAACTTTGTTCTTTTTCAAGATTATTTTGGTTATTTGGGATTCCTTGAATTTCCATAGGAGTTTTATGATAAACGTCAATTTCTACAAAAAAGCTAGCTGGAATTTTGATAGCAATTGTGTCAAATCTGTAGGTCATTTGGGAGAGTATTGCTGTATTAACAATATTAAAACTCTCACCATTAAGGGTGATGTCAGCTTGCAGGTTTTTCATGGATGGTCTTTATCAGATTGAGGAAATTTCCTTCTATTCCTAATTTTTTGAGATTTTTGTTAAGAAAGGGTGTTGGAATTTTTCAATTTTTTTCTGTATCTATTGAGATAATCATGTAGTTTTTGTTTTTATTCTATTGACATTACATTAACTGATTTTTGGATGTTAATCTGATTTTGTGATCGTAGGATAAATCCTTTTAATGTGCTGCTGGATTTGGTCTTGCTAGTATTTTGTTGAGAGTTTTTATGTTTTTATTCCTTATATTCATAAGGAATATTGGTTTGTAGTTTTCTTCTCTAGTGATTTCTTTCTCTGGTTTTGATATGAGGGTAATACTGGCCTCATAGAATGATTTGTGAAGTGTTTCCTCCTTTTCTAGGTATTTGAGAAGGATTGATGTTAGTTCTTTAAAAGTTGAGTAGAATTGATTGGTGAAGCATCGGGGCTTGGTTTTTTTTGTGGGAAGGTTTTTTTAAAAATTACTCATTTAACATCTTTACTTGTTATGGTTCTATTCAGTTTTTTAGGGAAATGAAAATGTTCTAAAATTGATTGTGGTGATGCTTGTAATATACTGTGAATATACTAAAACCATGGAATTGCTCACTTCAAATGGGTGAATTGTATATTATGTATTCTAATGATACCACATTATGTAGGACATCATCATATTTAGATATTTGGCCAAATGAGAAATAAGGGGAAAATTCATTAGGAAAACACTTGCTTCTGTAATATTATATAGTAT
Source organism: Cheirogaleus major (assembly GCA_963574435.1). NCBI lineage: Eukaryota > Metazoa > Chordata > Mammalia > Primates > Cheirogaleidae > Cheirogaleus > Cheirogaleus major. The sequence continues at coordinate 9,059 of CAUYPO010018697.1, forward strand.
ATACAAAGCCTAAAGAGAACTTTGTTTCTTTTCTTCTTTTTCTAAGAAAATTAAGAATATACTTGGAACATGAAAAGCAGAATTATAGAAAACTTAGATCCTTCTTCATTAGAACTGTTTGTCTCTGTTTAAAACAATACCTAGACCTCATCCACAATGCCTCTATTACCCCAACTCAGTCTTCTCAGTAAGCAGTATAGATAGAAACCTAGAGAAATTATCTTCATCTTATTTGGTTTTTTATTTTGTTTATCTATTTACTTACTAATTCACTGTATCACCTATCTGGCTGCCTATCAATCTATCTATTTGAATTATTTCACTTTCTTCCACACATTGGTGCTGATCTTGTAAATGCAGAGCTTTATGGATCTCCTTCCAGACTGAGAGAGCTCCACTGAATGAATAGAAATTGGGGGTAGAAAAAGGAGTGAGTGATTAAAAAAGTAGGTATTTTGGAAACATAGACATCAATGTATAGGGCAATTTTCTGACATATTTGGGGAGGGGGCAGAAAGCTATAGTCATAAGAGAGGAAGGTAAAAAGGCAGGAGTTGTTGGCCAGGAACAGTGGCTCACATCTGTAATCCTAGCATTCTGGAAGGCCAAGGCAGGTGGATCACTTGAGCTCAGGAGTTCGAGTAGAAATATTAGCCAGGCATGGTAGCATGTTCCTGTAGTTCTAGCTACTCGGGAGGCTCAGGCAGGAGGATTGCTTGAGCCCAAGAGTTGGAGGTTGCAGTGAGCTACGATGATGCCACTGCACTCTAGCCAGCCTGACAGAGACCCTGTCTCAAAAACAAACAAACGAAAAAAGGCAGGAGTTGCAATGCCAGTCAACTCATAATGTGTGCCTGGAGAACTGTGTTGAGAAGGATTCTGAGCCTACATCCCAGGTTCAGATGCAAGCGTTTCCTGGCTTTTTCTTAAGAGATGAGATCTCGCTATGTTGTCCCAGCTGGAGTGCAGAGGCTATTCACAGGTGTGATCATAGTGTGTTACAGCCTTGAACACCCAGGCTCAAGCAAGACTCTTGCCTCAGCCTCCCTGGTAGCTGGGACTACAAGCATGCACCATCATGTCCAGCTTCTTTCCTGGCATTTTAAGGAGTAGTGGCATAAGTGTAAGAGAAGTTCTATCCCTTCAGTAGAGGTTTTCTAGAGCAAGAGCTGCCTGGTTGTGGGTAGGAAGAAAACTTGGACAAAGCAACTGCCAAAATAAGAAAAAGGTTGAGATAGTATGACCCAGATTATGGTGATAGGGGTCACAAAAGAACCAGGCACAGAGAAACTATGGATAATCTAATAGTAACTTTAGGGCAAGAAACAACTTGGAGTCAGAAGTCCTGCTTGAAAGGCATTCAGCTGGGTAGCATGTTGTTGCAGGTACCATTGGATGTCTGTGGCTGACTTCTGGGCCTCATCCTTCTGATTTATAATATGAAAAGCCTACAGGGTTAGCCTGGGAAGGACAATCGGTCATTTGGCTGAGTGGAGTACCTACAAGAAGTAGGAGTCAGAATGCACAGCAGTGCCAAGTATAATTTTGAGGGTGCCTAATATAAACATTGCCTCTTACCTCTCATGGAGTTTTCTGTACTTTGAGATCTAACAGACCACAATGAATACTCAGGGTTTCTTTACAAAAACAGATGTAGTGAGGAATCTTAATCAACAAGAAGAGGTCCAAATAGAAGTCAATTGTTGAACTGAGATTGGAAGAAGATGCCTGAGACAGGTCGGGGAGAAGCAGGGAGTGCAGTTCAAATGTGATGTAGGGTATCTGAGTTCATTCTTCAGGGGAGGTGGGTCATGAGTTTGCCAGAACTGGGCAGTAGCTGGGACAGGATGTCTGTCTGGCTCTTGCCAGGGATGAACTGGGGCAGGATTACAAAATGGTGTTTTCTGGAGCCCACGATGGTCCGTTTACAAATCATTTCAACGAACCTGGCCCATGCGTAAAAAGAAGCACTTAAAACCCCTCAATGCCCCTCACTTCTCTCCAGAGGTCATTAAGTGAGCCCATCTTTCATTTGCTGCTACTCTGATTTGCTGTCCAGGGTCTCAAGTCTTCCAACCCATTTCTCTCCCACCTTAGTCCCAAGGTGTACCATCTTGCTTGATAATGCATTTGGGGTGTGCTTTATGATCCAACCACACATTTTTCTCTAGAACACCTGCAAGGAGTTTGGAGGTAGGAGAGACTACCCTCTGATGCACTGCAGCTCTAGAATTTAAAAAAATTTTTAATTTGTAGTTATTATGGGTACATAATAGTTGTATATATTTATAGGTTACATGTGATGTTTTGATACAGGCATACAGTGTGAATGAATCAAATCAGGGCAATTAGGGTATCCATAACCTTAGGCATTTATTATTTCTTTGTGTTGGGAAAATTCCAATTCTACTCTTTTAGTTACTTTAAAGTATATCCTAACTTATTGTTGATTATAGTCACTTTGTTGTGCTATTAAATATTATCTATTCTATCTAAATATCTAACTGTATTTTGGTACCCATTAAGCATCCCCACTTTATTCCTCCCTCCCTGTTACCTTTCCCAACCTCTAGTAACCATCATGCCCCTCTGTCTCCATGAGATCAATTGTTTTTAATATTTAGCTTCCACATATGAGTGAGAACATGTGAGATTTTTCTTTCTGTGCTTGGCTTATTTTACTTAACGTAATGTTCTCCAGTTCTGTTTCCATCCTGCAAATGGCAGGATCTCATTCTTTTTAGGGCTATATAATATTTCTTTTTGTATATGTACCACAATTTCTATATCCATTCATCTGCTGATGGAAGCTTAGGTGGATTCCAAATCTTGGCTATTGTGAATAATGCTGCAACAAACATGGGAGTGAGGATATCTTTCTGATATACTGAATTCCCTTCTTTTGGATATATAACTAGCAGTGAGATTGCTGGGTCATATGGTAGTTCTATTTTTAGGTTTTTGAGGAACCTCCACACCATTCTCCATAGTGGTTGCAATAATTTACACTCCCACTAATGGTATACAAGTGTTCCCCTTTCTCTACATCCTTGCCAACATTCTGTTTAGAAATTCTCTAAACAGAAAAGAAACAATCAAAGAAGGAAACTTGGAATACCAGAAAGGAAGAAAGAACATGGCAAGCAAAACTATAGGTAAATAAAATAAGCTTTCCTTTCTTCTACTCATGAGTCTTTACTTGATGCAAAAAGTTGAACACAGTCTGATGTGGTTCTTAATATATATATAAATGAAATATTAAAACAATTGTATGTTTAAACAGGAGAGGGTAAAGGGACATAAAAGTAGGTAAATTTTCTAACAATTTACCATCAAACAACGTGGGGGTTAGGAGTGCTGCGTGTATCAAGTTTATGTTCTTTTTTATTTATTTGTTTGTTTGAAATAGGGTCTCACTCTTGCTCTGGCTAGAGTGCAGTGGTGCCATCATAGCTCACAGTAACCTCAAATTCCTAGGCTCTCCTGGGCTCAAGCCATCCTCCTTCCTCAGCCTTCTGAGTAGCTGGGACTATAGGCACAAGCCACCATGCTCAGCTAATTTTTCTATTTTTTATAGAGATAAGGTCTCACTTTTGCTCAGACTGGTCTTGAATTCCTGGCCTCAAGCAATCCTCTCAGCTCAACCTCCCAAAGTGCTAGGATCACAGGTGTGAGCCACCATGCCTGGCCTTGTTCTATTTATTTAAAAAATTTTTTTATTTGTACAGATTTGTGGGGTACATATAAAATTTTGTTATATGTGTATAATGTGTAATAATCAAGTCAGGATATTAGGGTGTCCATCACCCAAATACAATACATTTTTTTTAACTGTTGTCACCCTACTCTACCAAAAATTGAATTTATACCTTCTGTATAATTGTATGTTTGTACCCTTCAATCCACTTCTCTTCATCCTTTCACACTACCCCTCACCCTTCCCAGTCTCTGTTATCTGTCTTTCCATACTCTAACTCCATGTGATCAAATATTTTAGCTCCCACATATAAGTGAGGACATGTGATATTTATCTTTTTGTGCTTGACTTATGTCACTTAAGATAATGAACCCCAGTTTCATTCACATTGTTGCACATTATATGATTTCATTCTTTTTTATGGCTAAGTAGTATTCCATTATATATATACCACCTTTTCTTTATCCGTTCATCCATTCATTGATGAACACTTAGGTTGATTCCATATCTTTGATATTATGAATAGTGCTTCAATAAACATGGGATTGCAGGTATCCCTTTGATGTATTTATTTTTTTTCTTTTTGGTAGATACCCAGTAGTGTGATTGCTGGATCAAATGGAAGTTATATTTTTAGTTTTTTAAAATATCTTTCTACTCTTTTCCATAGTGGCTGTACTAGTTAACATTACCATTAACAGTGTATAGAAGTTCCCATTTCTCCACATCCTTGCCAACATCTGTTATTTTTTGTCTTTTTAATAATGGCCATTCTGACTGGCGTAAGATGATGGTTCATTGTGGTTTAGATTTGCATTTCCTTTTCATGTAACTGTTGGTCATTTATATATCTTCTTTTGAGAAATGTCTATTCATATCTTTTTCCTACTCATTAATGGATTTTTTCCTATTGAATTGTTTATATATTCTGAATATTAGTCCCTTGTCAGAAGAATAACTTGCAAATATTTTCTCCTATTCATCAGGTTGTCTCTTCACTCTGTTGATTATTTCTTTAGCTGTGCAGAAGCTTTTTTAGTTTAATTAAGTCCCATTTTTCTATTTTTGTTTTTGTTGCCTATGCTTTTGAGGTTTTAATCATAAATTTTTTGCTTAGACCAATGTCCAGGAGACTTTTCTCTAGGTTTTCTTCTGGTATTTTTATAGTTTTGTATCTTACATTTAAGTCTTCAATCCATTTTTCATTGATTGTTGTATATGATGAGAGATGGGTCTAGTTCCATTCTTTTGCTTATAGCAATCAATTTTTTCCAGCACTATTTGTTGAAGAGGGTGTTCTTTCCCCAGTGTGAGTTCTTGTTGACTTTATTGAAGATCAATTGGCTATAAATATGTGGCTTTATTTCTGGGCGCTCTAGTCCATTGGTCTGTGTGTCTATTTTTGTACCAATACCACACTGTTTTGGTTACTAAAGCCTTATATTATATTTTGAAGTCAGGTGATGTGATGTCTTCAGGTTTGTTCTTTTTGCTCAGGATTGCTTTGGGCTCTGTTTTTGGTTCCATATGAATTTTACGATTGTGTTTTCTGATTCTGTGAATAATGACCTTGGTATTTGGATATGGATTGCATTGAATCTATAAATTGCTTTGAGAAATATGGTCATTTTAACTATATTAATTCTTCTGATCCATGCGCATAGGACGTTTTTTTCCATTTGTTTGTGTCATCCTCAATTTCTTGCATCAAGGTTTTGTAATTTTCAGAGATCTTCTACTTCCTTGGTTAAATGTGTTCCTAGATATTTTATTAATTTTTGTAGCTACTGTGAATAGATGCCTTCTTAATTTCTTTCTCAGCTAAATCAATTTTGATATATTGAAATGCCATGATTTTTGCACATTGATTTTGTGTTCTGCCACTTTACTGAATTCATGTATCAAGTCTAAGAGTTTTTATGGCATCCTTAGGTTTCTCTAAATATAAAATCGTATCATCAGCAAGAGGGACAATTTGACTTACTCTTTTCCATTTAGATGCCCTTTATGTCTTCCTCTTGCCTGATTACTCTGGCTAGAATTTCAGTACTATGTTGAATAGGAGTGGTGAAAGAGAGCATCTAGTTTTTAGAGAAAATGCTTTCACCTTTTCCCCTTTCAGTATGATGTTAGCTATGGGTTTGTCATTATATAGCCTTTGTTATTTTGAGGTATTTTTCTTCTATGCCTAATTTTTTGAGAGTTTTTATCATGAAAGGATGCTGAATTTTATTAAAAGCTTTTTCTGTGTCTATTGAGATGATCATATGGTTTTTATCCTTCATTCTGTTGATGTGATGTATCACGTTTATTGATTTGCATATGTTGAACCATCCTTGCATCCCTGGTAAATCTCTGGTATAAATTGTAGTGTGTTATCGCTTTGATGTGCTGTTTCATTGGTTTGCTGTTGGATTTGGTTGAGAATTTTTGCATCTGTGTTAATCAAGGATATTGGCCTGTAGTTTTCTTTTTTGTTGTTGTCATGCCCTTGTCTGTTTTTGGTATGAGGGTGATGCTGGCCTTGTAGAGTGAGTTAGGAAGAATCCTTCCTCTTTTTTTTTTTTTTTGGAATAGTTTCAAGAGGATTAACATTAATTCTCTGTGTGTTTGTTAGAATTTGTCTGTGAATCCATCCCGTTCTGGAATTTTCTTTGTTGAGATACTTTTTATTCTTATTCAGTCTCACTACTCATTATTGATCTGTTCAGGTTTCCTGTTTATTCCTGAGTCAATCTTGGTAGATTGTTGTATGTTTCCAGGAATTTATCCATTTTCTCTAGGTTTTATAGTTTGTCACATATAGTCTCTGACTATCTTTTGTGTTTATGTTGTATCAGTTGTAATGTCTCCTTTTTCATTTATAATTTTATTTATTTGGATCATCTCTCTTCTTGGTTATTCTTGCTAGTGGTTTATAAATTTTGTTTATCTTTTCAAACATTCAACTTTTCATTTTGTTGATCCTTTGTATTTTTTTAGTCTCTATGCCATTTAGTTCTTCTCTGATATACATTATTTCTTTCTTTTCTTCTGCTAGTTTTGAGTTTGGCTTGTTCTTTATAGATGTATTTATAGTGTTGGTTGGGTAGAGTGCTTTGTCTTTGATTCTAGGTGGACACAGTAGTGTAGTCTCCTGTGATTTCTCTTGTTGTAATCAGTGTCAGTGGTATCTGTGAGTTCCTCAGTGGCTTAGAGTGTAGTTTTTAATGGAGGCTATGGTGAGGCTTTTCTGGGGATGGGGACACCAGAGGAGCTGGTGATGGTGTTGGCCCAGCATGCTAGTCCTAGGGCTCACAGGTGGCATGCTGGGCCACTAGTCCATGCTCCTACTGGTCCTTTGACCTGTAGATAGGTTAATGGATGCTAGCAGTGGCAGTGGTGGGCTGGGCAGGTGGTGAGGTCCTCAGACTCCTGGGCAGTATGCATGGCATTGGTGATGGCAGTAGTGGTGGCAGGCTACCCCTTGGGCACCAAAGTGGCATGTACAGGTATCACCAATCATGATAGTAGGCTGCACCGGCTAGTCCCCGGGCCCCCAGGTGGCATGTGTGGGTGGGTGCTGGTGGTGGTTTCAGTGGCAGGCTGGGCAGGCCTATCTTTCAGCCCCTAGAAGTCATGTATGAGGATAGGTGGTGGCAGTGGTCAGGGCTGTCCTCAGGACCCTGATGGTGTGCATGGGCATAGGCTATGGTGGACAGGGAAGGTTAATCCCCAGGAACCCAGATGGTGTGCTGGAGCATGGCTGGTGATGGTGGTAGTCAGGGAGGACTTTCCCTGAGGTTCCAGGACAGTGATCAGGTAGCCATGCTGTCAGCATCAGCAGCCCTAGGCAGGCAATTCTCATGCTGTAAGGAGCATGCATTTTGGCTCCTTTGTCTTAGGGACAGTTTCTCTTATATGCTGTATCATTTTCCCCAAGGTGTAGGAGACAGTGTGGGCCAGAGTGCTGGGGACCTGGCCATATTACTGGATCCAGCTGGTGTTTGAACACTATAGCCCTCTGGGTGGACATAGGTGGATGTCAGCGGGTCTCCAGGGATGTGGAGATTCAAGGGCCCTAGGGCAAGATGTAGTCTTGTGGGAACTGAGCTGTCAAATGGTACCATGCTGTAGCTTCTTGGGTCTCAGAGGTGTGTAGGACACAAGGTGAACTTCTTTTCTGAAACAATGCCATTGCATGGACTCCAGGCTACTCCCTATACTGGTCTCAGGGTCCAGGAGGGCTGAGGATCTCTATGGCTACAATTGCAGGAGTCTGCAATGGGAATGTGAACTGCTAGGGATCTCTTGCTTACCTTTTCCCTGCACTGGGAAGTTTTTCCCGGCCCTGAGCTGATCCTGGCTAGGCTGTCTGCTTCACTTTCCTCTCCTTCATACCTCTGAAGTTCCCTTTACTTCCCTGCTGAATTCCAGTGTTCTCTCCTTGATGCTCTATCTGACATGTGGTGTCTGCTTGCTGTTTTGGTCCCTCTTTGTAGAGGAGGTGAATCAGTTACCTCTACTCAGCCATCTTGAAGCCCCTTCTCAGATTTATAATTTTAAAATTCCCCCCAAAAGAAATTTCCAAGCAGAGATGGTTTCATTGAAGAAATCTACCAAATGTTGAAAGAAAAATTGACACTGACCTCTTCCAGAAAATAGAAGAGGAGGGACACTTTTAAGTTCATTTTATGAAGCCAGTATTACCTTGAGTCCAAAACCATACAAAGACAGTACAGAAAAAAACTATAGACCAATATTCTTCATGAATATAGATGCAAAAATCCTTAACAAAATATTAGCAAACAGAATTCAGCAATATATTAAGAGTTATATACCACAAATGAGGGGGATTTATTCCAGAGATACAAGGCTGTGTCAATATTTGAAAATCTATTAATGTAACCAACCAAATGATATGGTTTAGAGGTTTGTCTTCTCCAAATCTCATGTTGAAATTTATTGGAGGTGAGGCCTGGTGGGAGGTGTTTTGGTCTGGGAGTGGTCTCATGAATGGTTTGGTGCCTTCCCAAGGTAATAAGTGAGTTCTTGCTGTATCATTTCATTTGAGAGCTGATTGATTAGAAGAGCATGGCACCCCCTCCTCTCTTGCTCCGTCTCGGTCCGTGTGACATGCCTACCCCCTTTCATCTTCTGTCGTGAGTAGAGATTTTCTGAGGCCCTCATCAGAAGCAGATGCCACTCCCATGCTATTTGCACAGGCTGCAGAACTATGAGTCAAATAAACCTCTTTTCTTTATAAATTACCCAGACTATAGCAACAGAAAACAGACTAAGATCACCATATTAGTGGGCTAAAGAAAGATTACATTATCATATCAATCTATGCAGTAAAAGCATTTGACAAAACTTAACACCCTTGCATGATCAAATTCTCCAAAAATAGAAAGAGTAGAACTTCCTGAACTTGATAAAGAGCACTCACAAAAAATCTACAGCCAATATTATACTCAATGGTCAAAGACTCAATGTTTTCTCCAATATCAGGAACAAGGCAAAAATGCCCACTCTCACCACTCTTATTCAACATAGTGCAAGAAGTTCTAGACAGTACAGTATGGCAAGAAAAGGAAGTAAAAGGCATAAAAATCATAAAGGAAGAAATAAAACTATCCCTATTTGCAGATGACAAGGTTGTGTGCATAGAAATTTCTAAGAAATCTATTTTAAAAAGCTTGTAGAGCTAATAATTAAGATAAACAAATCTCAGAATACAAGATAAACATACAAAATAAGTTGTATTTCTATATATGAGCAATGAATGTGTGGGCTTCAAAAGTTAAAATACAATACCATTTACAATCTTTCTCTTTCAGAAAAAGAAACACCTAGGTATAAACTTAATAAAATATGTAAAGGTCTTGTATGCTGAAATCTACACAACACTGATGGAAGATTTTAAAGAGGATCCAAATAACTGGAAAGTTCTATTGTGTTAATGGATTGAAGAATCAACATAATAAAGACATAGTGCTCGCTTCGGCAGCACATATACTAAAATTGGAACGATACAGAGAAGATTAGCATGGCCCCTGCGCAAGGATGACACGCAAATTCGTGAAGCATTCCATATTTTTAAAAAAAAAAATAAAAAAAAATAAAGACATAAATTCTCCCCAAATTGATATACAGATTTAATATAATTCCTATCACAATCCCAGCAAGTATTCTTTTTATATATACAGTTCATATTATTCTAAAATGTGCACGAAAATTCAAAGGAACTAAAATAGGTAAAACAATTTTAAAAAGTATAATAAACTGGAAAGAATCAGTTCATCCAATTTCAGTACTTATTATATATCTATAATAATCAAAATTATGTGGTATTGCCAGAGGGATAGACATATAGCTTAGTATATGTTTTATACCCCAGACAAAAGTAATTCAAATTAGATTGTTGACTTAAATGTAAAAGTATAAAAATTTTAGAAAAAAATGTAGGAGAAAATCTTCCGAATCTAGGAACAGGCAAAGAGTTCTTAGACTTGATGGCAAAAGCATGATCTATAAAAGGAAAATTGGTAAACTGGACTTCATCAAAATTAAAGACATTTGCTCCATGAAAGACCTTGTTAAGAGAATGAAAATAAAAGATTTAGAGTGGTAGAAAATATTAACAAGCCACATATTTGATAAAGGAGTAGTATATAAAATATATAATGAGCTTTCAAAATTCAACTTAAAAAAATCAAACTGTACAATTATAATATGGGCAAAAGACTTAAAGAGACATTTTTTCCAAAGAAGACAGACAGAGGATGTTAAGAGAGTAGATGTGTTTATTAAAAGTGCCATGAGGCATCTGTGTGGTAGTGGAAATGAAATGTTCTGTAGTTTGACTGATTCTGTGCCGATATCCTGATTATTATATTGTATTATAGTTTTTCAAGATATCACCATTGGAGGAAACTGTAAAGAGAACATGGGACCTCTGTAGTAGTCCTTACAATTGCATGTGAATCTAAAATTATCTCAAAAATTGTAAAGTTTAATTTTTAAAAAAAGGAGGGGATTAAGATAACTTGTGCTGATTAAGATAACTTGATATGTCATGGAGAGTTTGTGAAGCATTCCTACTCCTGGAAGTGGTTTATTACAAAAAGAAATTTCTGTGTAGTAGAAGTCAGGAGAACTGGGATTTCAGCTGTTGGGCACCCAGAGAGAAACAGTTTATTTCATGTCAGCCTGAAGAACCTCTATAGCATTCCTCATAGTACAGGTCATGTGTTTGAAAATGTACATAGTTTCCTTTTATGTGAAAACATCTTTAAGTCACCTTCATTATTGATGTATATATTTGCTAGATAAAGAATTCAGGTTAATGGCCTTTTCCTTTCAGCACTTTTAAGATATTCCATTGTCTGCCCTCTTCTATTATTTCTGAAGAGAAGTCAGTTGTGATTCAAATCATTGTAGCTATGTATATTATGTGCCAATTTTCTTCGACTGTCTTTAAGGTTTTCTCATCTTTTGTTTTCAGAAATATGACTATGATATATAGGCACGGTTACCTTCATATTTATACTGCTTGGTGTTCAGTTAGCTTCTTGGATCTGTACATTTACTTCTTTTACCAATTTGGGGATTTTTGTCCATTATTTCTTTAAATATGTCTTCTGCCTCATTCTATCTTTCCTCTCCTTCTGAAACTCCAATAACTCATATATCAAATATATTAGAACTACAGATATTGTCCCCCAAGCTCCTGAGTTCATATTTTTAATCTTTTTCTTTTTTGTTGAGATTGAATAATTTCTATTGATAAATCTTCAAGTTCACTGACATTTTCCTTTGTCATCATTCTACTGTTCAGTTTAGTGAATTTTTTCTACTGTTTAGTGAATTTTTAAGCATTTCCTTGAAAGTAGTTAGAATAGCTGCTTTAAATTCCTTGTTTGCTAATTCCAATATCTGGGTCTTCTACAGGTTGGTCTCTGTTGATGACTTTTTATTTTGAGAATAGGTCACATTTTCCTGTTTCTTTGTATATCAAGTAAATTTGGACTGTATCTTAGATAACATGAAAGCTAATGTTTTAGAGCATCTGGATTGTCTTGTATTCTTCCAAAGACTTGTTTTAGCCTGATATTATATTGGTCAGGCTCAATATGCAAACTTTATCTCTTGGGGAACAGCTCAAATTTTATATCTATCATTACTTGAGCTGCTTCACATCTGCTCATGCATGTGTAATTCAGGGGTCAGCTAGAGATTTAAGAAGACTTTATGCTATGCACAAAGTTTCGGGCTTTCCATTTCTGGTGCTCTCTTGTCCAGTTACCCCAAACTCTACGATCTCATTCTTTAGGCCACAAAGACTATAGATTTTCTTTTTGATTATTATTTCAAAATATTAAGGGGGTATAAATGTTTTTGTTACATGGAGCGCTTTTGTAATGCTTGAGTCCGGGCTATAAGTGTGCCCATCTCCTGAACAGTGTTCATTGTACCGCTTAGGTAGGTTTTTGCCCCTCCTCTCCTCCCCCTTCCCCTTGCTTGATTTCCAATGACTTTTACTTCCCTCCAAACACATGTGTGGCCATCAGTTAGTTCCAATTTATTAGAGAGTACATGTGGTGTTTCTTTTTCCATTCTTGAGATATTTCACACAGGATAATGATCTCAGTTCCAACCAAATTGCTGCAAAAGGCATTAATTCATTTTTTATGGCTGAGTAGTAATCCATGGTATACATATACCACATTTTGTTAATCCACTCATGAATTGATAGGCACTTGAGTTGATTCCACATTGTTGCAATTGTGAACTGTGCTGCAATAAACATTCGAGTCCAGGTATATTTTTGATAAAATGGCTTCTTTTCCTTTGGGTAGATACCCAGTAGTGGAATTGTTGGATCAAATGGTAGGTCTACTTTTAGTAGAGGAATCTACTAAAAGAGATTCTTTGAGGAATCTCCATACTGTTTTCCATAGATGTTGTATTAATTTGCAGTCCCATCAACAGCATATAAGCATTCCTTTCTCTATGCATCCACACTAGCATCTATTGTTTTGGAACTTTTTAAATAAATGCCATTCTGACAAGGGTAAGGTGATATCTCATTGTGGTTTTAATTTGCATTTCCCTGATGATTAATGACGTTGAGCATTTTTTCATATGTTTATTGGCCATTTGTCTTTCTTCTTTTGAAAAGCTTCTGTTCATGTCTTTTGCCCACTTTTTAAGGAGTTGCTTTTTTCTTGATTTGTTTGAGTTATTTGCAGATTCTAGTTATTAACCCTTTATTGGATGTGTAGCTTGCGAGTATTTTCTCCCATTCTGTGGTTGTCTATTTGCTGTGTTGAATGTTTCCTTAGCTGTCCAGAAGCTTTTTAGTTTAATCAAATCCCATTGATTAATTTTTGTTGTTGCCATGATTCCCATTGGGGTCTTTCATAAATTCTTTGCCTAGGCTTATATCTAGAAGAGTTTTCTCTACATTTTCTTCTAGAATTCTTATTTTGTGCCTTACATTTAAGTCTTTTATCATCTTGAATTAATTTTTGTGAGTGGTGAGAGTTAGAGGTCTTGTTTCATGCTTCTGCATGTGGCCATCCAATTTTCCCAGGACTATTTATTGAATAGGGCTTCTTTTCCCCAGTATATATTGTTGTCTGCTTTGTCAAAGATCAGTTGGTTGTAGGTAGATAGCTTTTTATCTGGGTTCTCTGTTCTGTTCCACTTGTCTATGTCTCTATTTTTGTACCCATGCCATGCTATTTTGGTTACTACAGCCTTGTAGTATAGTTTAAAATCTAGTAATGTAATGCTTCCACATTTTTTTCCCCTTAAGATTGTTTGGCTGCTTTTCTAGTTCCAAACGAGGCATAGAATTATTTTTTCTAGATCTGTGAAATATGACTTTGATAACTTGATGGGGATTGCATTGAATTTTTAAATCACTTTGGTTAGTATGGGCATTTTAACAATGTTGATTCTACCTATCCATGAGTATGATATGTTTTTTCCAGAAAACAATTATAAGAGACTTATCACTCCATCCTCCCTTGAAGAAGATATCTGATTGTAGGCAAAAGCCTCTCAGTTTGCCCTCAGAAAGTTGAGGTGTGGAGTTCCAGTGGAATAAAAAAAATTACATCATAAGCAGAGGAGTTGGACTGCAGCCAGTGTGGTGGGATCTGCATGTTGTATAAGATCATTTTGAATGGAGAAAAATGAAAGGACAACGGGCAAACCCCTGACTGATCTCTAGAAAGGCAAGAAAATTAGGCCTAGCTAGAGATGATTACACCAGTTTCAGCAAATGTCTTAAATAATGAGATTTAGCCATTACCAAAATATTGAGCTCAAAAAAAATTCTGGTTTTGAAAAATCATTTTCAAAGTAGACACAAAGACTAGGTTAAATAATATCCTCTGTGTGAAAGAGAAAATGTCTATTTTATTTGGCATTATGTATTTCTCTAATTCAAAATGTTATTTCAGAGAAGGTACCAAGTTGAGGGCTACAAAATGCTTTCTTTTGGTTTCTCTATGTCCTAGTAGGGAATTTTGTTAACAAAGGCAGTTTAGAAACTATTATCATCCTCTTTTGTACTTGAGATTGAGTAGAAGATGGATGCAAGATAAGTGCATAAGGAAGCTCTTGGTCTGAGGATATTTCTGTAAGTGAGCTTAAAGCCGTTCTAAAATGAACAAGATTGAAAAAGAAGCAACTTTAACAGTTTAGAGAATGAACTTCATTTCCAGGAAGTTGGCATATGCAGATTTAAAAGGAATCCCAGACAGGAGTGGGTTGAAAGTGTTGAATGATGAAGTGTTAGATAAAGGCACACCCAGTTGTTAATTGCTACATTTCTATTTCAAGCTTTGCCATGTGTCTTCTATTAGTATAAATCTATTTAAATAATTTACTCTTCTTTTGACAATGTAGTGGTTGACGTCACTTCTATTCTTGTTTATTATCTCTGTTGTTTTCAGTATGCTTACCAGCGGGTACTTTATATCAGGTTACTGGAAAGCAACAAACATTTGTTGTCACATCAGAGATATATTACTTTAAAAATAAAAAGTAATCTTTTTATGTAGCACATTTCAGTTACTTCCCTCAAATTCTGACATAAGATATTCAGTTAATAAAAATTGGGCTCTATTATATAATTTCATACTATAGGTAGAAATACATTTTTAAATATCTTCTAATTGCTATTTTCCCCTCTCCATCTTCTTTCCGACTCGGCACATTATCCAAACCATGTTTCTCAGTCTTTCCTATTCTTAAAGGAATCATGCAAAACTGATGAACAAATATTTAAATTCGTGGGATATAAGGCATGAGATTTGAGCATCCTGACCTTCTCATAATCCCTTTGTGAACAAATAGACCAGAAGCTTCCCTTAAGCCTAGGTGGCCCTGCTTAGGTTTCTAGGATCTCAGTACCATGATCACAGCTGATTGGACCCAAAGGTAGCAAATGAACTGGCTGACAGGCAGGTGAGCCTATCATGAGAGGTTTGGCTAAGAGGAGTGCCGTGGTGGCCAATAACTGGCCAATACCAACAGAGCCTTCTCTTAGACAAGAGTTTGAATGAGACACCTGCTATGAAAGATTATTTCATTGCAATGAGCACTAGCAATGAAGACAGTAGCTGAGTGGTGGAACACTAGAATTAGGAGCAATAAAACTCTACTGTTACAGGTAGGATGAAATAAGCAGATTGCTAAAGTTCTATTGCCTTCTTAATGATACCCCAGTTCTCTTCATAGCCTAGCTGTGTGGCTATTGAGACTGTTTCCTTTTCTTCCAATGACGTCCTCTCTGTGTATATACAATAAATTCTCGTTAGTTTAAACAGCATGAGAATGTTCCTTACAATCCTAAAAAACCCAGAGCAGTGCTTCTCAAATTTTAACATGCATATAAATCTGGGAAATTTGTTAAAATGTACCACCTATTGGTTGTCATAACAACCCTACCAGATGAATTTCTTCATTTTACAAATTGAGAAATTGAGGCTCAGGGTAGTTATTTCTGCAAGGTTGCACAGCTCTTAGGACCAGGAATCAATCCTAGATCTGCCTGAGTCTAAAGTGTATGTTATTTGCTCATGTTGTCTTTCATAGTATAATTTTGTTTCTTTCAAATAATTTAAATGTTTGGATTGGCAAAATAGTTTCTTAGGGAGTACTCCCACACAGTTTCGCTCTCTATTCACTTTATTCACTGCTGTTGGGTGAATTTTTCTAAAAATAAAAAAAAAAAATCTTTACAAGAAAATTGTAGTACTACTCTCAGGTTCAAGAATCTTTAATATTTCCTGATTATTATTCACCCCTTATTATTCTCTGTATCTCACCAAGGCCCCCATTGCAGACATGCCAGTTTCCTCTTCCCTTCAATCCACATCCAAATCCTTCTTCTGTTCCAATGCTTGACAAACATTACATGTCCTTTAAGGCCCAGCTCAAATCCTTCCTTCCTTCTGAAGTTTTTCCTTACTTAATCATAAATTCTATTATATGGGTGCCTTGACTTTTGCAGTTTTTCAGTCTCATTCCTTCCAACATCATTTAAGTATCGTATGATCTGCTAATATACAGCTTTGTATATAATGGATTTTCCTATCCAGCCTAGTTTTCACCTCTCAAATAGCAAGTATTTTATTTTTATAGTTAGTTGTACACATGTCAGAACAGGATTTTTTTTTCTTAAACTTTATCCTTTTTACAGTTCAAGGGTTAAATTTTGAATGTGAAACACATTAGAAAAAAACATTATTATACTGGTTATAAAATTAAAATACTGGCCGGGCGTGGTGGCTCACGCCTGTAATCCTAGCACTCTGGGAGGCCGAGGCGGGCGGATTGCTCAAGGTCAGGAGTTCAAAACCAGCCTGAGCGAGACGCCGTCTCTACTAAAAATAGAAAGAAATTAATTGACCAACTAAAACTATATACAGAAAAAATTAGCCGGGCATGGTGGCGCATGCCTGTAGTCCCAGCTACTCGGGAGGCTGAGGCAGGAGGATCGCTTGAGCCCAGGAGTCTGAGGTTGCTGTGAGCTAGGCTGACGCCACGGCACTCATTCTAGCCCGGGCCACAAAGTGAGACTCTGTCTCAAAAAAAAAGAACAAAAAAAAGAACAGGATGGACAATGGAAAGGAAAGAATCTCAGAGCTCGAAGATTATGTCTATGCACTAAACAAATCAGAGGACAAAAGAGAACACAGAAACAAGAGACAAGACCAAAGCTTACAAGAAGTGTGGGATTATGTAAAAAAAGCCGAATCTCAGGATGATCAGGATTCCGGAAGGGGAACAGGAACAATCATAATGGCTGGAAAACTTATTTCATGGAATACTGTAGGAAAACATGCCGGCCTGGCCAGAAATCTTGATATCCTAATACAAGAAGCACACAGAACTCCTGGGAGACTCAACATGAAAAGGCAATCACCTCGTCACATGATCATTAGGCTGACCAAAGTAAACGTGAAAGAAGCAATCCTCCATGCAGC
>CAUYPO010018699.1:0-14386 GCA_963574435.1 Cheirogaleus major
TATATAGAAAAATGAGCCGGGCATGGTGGCGCATGCCAGCTACTCGGGAGGCTGAGGCAGGAGGATTGCTCAAGCCCAGGAGTTTGAGGTTGCTGTGAGCGAGGCTGACGCCACGGCACTCACTCTAGCCTGGGCAACAGAGTGAGACTCTGTCTCAAAAAAAAAAAAAAAAAAAAAACACATTATGTGTTTCCACTTTTGTATTTTAAAATAAATATGAAGTATAAAAAACCAAAAATCAGAGTGATACTGTTGGCAGAGAGGATGGGAGGCCTGGGGGCGGCACAGCATATAGGAAATGTGAATGATTCTCTGTAGATAATAAGGATCTGTAATTTTTTTTCAAACTTTCTGCGCAAATGTTATAAAAACACTGGCCTTATAGCCTCTGGTGGCAGCTCTGTCTCCAAGGCACAGCAGGACCTGCAGGGTCTCAGCGACCCAGGGTGGAGCTCACAGGCTTGTATAGACCCAGGGGAAAGGCCAGAGAGCTCGACCCCCAAGCCCCACAGGACCCTTGAGGGGCATGAACTCCAAATTTAAAATGTATATATGCATAATTAATATGTATACAATGTTATTCATGCACCATTGTGCCAATCCCATAATGTAATACGTTAAGAAAAAAAAAAGGCCGGGTGTGGTGACTCATGCTTGTAATCCTAGCACTTTGGGAGGCCGAGGTGAGAGGATCACTTTAGGCCAGGAGTTCAAGACCAGCTTCACCAAGAGCAAGACTCTGTCTCTACCAACAGTAGAAAAATTAGCCAGGCACAGTGGCACCCATAGACCCAGCTACTCGGGAGGCTGAGGTGGGAAGATCGCTGAAGCCCAGGAGTTTGAGGTTGCTGTGAGCTGGGATGACGCCACCGCACTCTAGCCAAGACAACAAAGCGAAACTCTGCTCACAAAAATAAAAAAATAAACAGAAGAAAAAGTTCAACAAAATGTAGATGAAATAAACATTTTTAAACGTCTTACTGTGAGGCCCTCCTACTATCATTAGGTACTATTCTTGGGCACAGTATCTTCTTAGGAAAGTGTGTGTCATCATTAGTCGCAGAAGATTTAAATCTACTCCCATTACGTTTTGGTGCCTTTGCCTTGGGCCGATGACGTCTCAGACCCGCTGTGCTCTACTTGGCACCGCGCCCATAGCAGGGGGCCGGCTCCCTGCTCTCCCATCCAGTCGCCTGTGTTTTCACTGTTTTCTTCACTCTGCAGTTTCTTAGCAGAAATCTTCTTAAATGCTTTTAGTACGTAAAATTTTAAAATACACCACCACACAGAGAAGAGTGCAGCACATCCTCAACGCCGGCCCGCACCCCACTGTGTGGCTCCTCTGTCCACCCCCACGCCCCGCAGATAGCAGGGCGCTGGCTCGCACGCACAGGCATGAATCTCCCAAAAGCACACAGCCACAACTACTACGCCTAAGAAAATGAGTCTACCGGAAGCCCGCATACAGACTGCCTCTCCGTTCCCTGAAGGTTTTTTACGAGCCTCTGCCCAAAGGCAGGACGCCATCAAGATTCTCGCGCTACACGTGCTTTTCTGCTTCTTTGACTCCAGAACCACTCGTGATGCTCAGCTGTGTCAAGAACCAGTGACCTGTAGCAGCAGAAGGATCTTTTTTAGGGACATGCTGGTTCTGTGACCACTGCTCAAATCCAGTATCAGGATTCCCAAGTCCAGTTAGTGAGGCTCAAGCTGCCACCACACAGAGCTCCGGGTACTCAGGGCGCCCCACCCGTGGCCCTTCGTACCAGGGCCTGAGCCGCACGAACAGGGAGCGCCACGCCGGCCCAGCTGCCAGTGTCTGCGCACAACGCTAGATCTTTCTCTAAATCACAGCTTCACTCTCCTGATGCCGCAGTGGAGCCCCGGCACAAGGGTGGCCATCAGAGCCCACCCAGGCCCCTTGCCATCCTCTCTCCAGGGATGAGGGTCCGGGCCCTGTCCCTCCAGAACATGCTGTGCTGCCACACAGACTCACGTCCTCTCTCCAACTACCAGTGTCCACACTCATGCAGGGAGGCGGTGGCCCAGCCCACAACTGCACCGTTTCAAAGATTCACCTCCGACAGCTGTGCTGAGGGCAGGGGAAGAAGTATTAGAAGACTTGTCTTCCACATGGTATACTGTGACCCTGGCGCCTAAAACCCAGAGCCACGTATTTGTCAGCTCTTCCGGTGAGAAGCCTAAGCAGCACATTCACAAAGTTGGGGAATGCAAATGTGGCTGTAGCTCTCGGCAGCTTGTCAGAGGACACAGAATGGGATGACGTCTGCCAGGCAGGAGGGGCCAGTGCTGGGCTCTGCAGCCCATACCTCTGTCCCTGCTCCATCCCAGCTGCCAGGACCGGCCCTGCCCCTGGCCCCAGGGCGAGCACTCCTCACTTGTCCTCTCAGTGACACTAAAGACAGCAACAGCAGCACTAGGATGTGTTTGGGGAAAACACCTCAGTCTAAGCTCAAGCGGCCCCGCATACTTCTATAAAAAAGTAAGAATTTTAAAAAAAGAGTAAGCTCAAGCGGCCCAACAAGAGCCCGCGAGGCAGGCTGACGAGGGCCCAGGCCGTCGGCATGGCTCCGGCACAACTGGAGAGGGCACGGCCCGGGTGCCCGGCAGGACTCACCAGTGCCAGCGCGAGGGGACGGGAGGGGAGGGGCGTGTAGGGGCAGGAGCTCTGCTGCCGCAGCAGCCACGCCTCCTTTACGCTGCCTTGGTGTTTAAGCAGCTGAGCACAAATCTCTGAACAACACCCACACGCTCTCTATCTCAACTCTATCTGCCCGACAGCTTCCTTCAGGTTTTGGATTCTAACTCTGGCTTCTCTGCCCTGGAAAGCTTGTGCTTCCCTCTCTGGCATACCGGTGGCCCCCTCTGTATGCTCATTTTTATGCCCCAATGTCCTTAACTTAAAAGGGAGGATGGACAGTGTAGAAAGCTGGCCAAAGTGAGAAGCGACAACAGGTTCCAGGGAAGGGCCCGGCCCATCAGGGCCTGACCTATGGGCCGTGCTGCCCAACGGTGCCCTCTCAGGACCACAGCCTCCCCATGGGGGTCCCCCGCTCTCCCCAAGTTCCCTGTGCAGGCACCCCTGGGTGAGAGTGAGAGGGAGGAGGGGGACCCCAGCAATATCCTCCAAGTCAAGATGAGTCCCCCCCAGTTTCAAACTCAGCAACCTTTGGCAGACCAAAAAGGCTCACCTTTGAATGCCACCTCCCAGCGACCTTCCAAGGAGCGGTTCCGGCCAGTGATGACATACTGATAGCCGACCCACAACCTGCAGGGGACAGAAATGGAGACCTCAGTGGCAGGAGGGAGGTCGCCATCGATGACTGCGCATGCATATTCTAACACTTATACCGACCCCCAAAACACTGAACTTCTAAAACAGGAGAGGTTTAAGGTTAACACTTAATTTTAATCAAATGCATTAAAATTCTAAGTAATAAGTCCACAGTTCAGAAGAAGTTTTATCTCTGGTAACTCTCGCCAAGACTGTTCTTATTAGCAGATCCAATAAAGTTTTCATGTTTTAAGCAAGACCAACCTTATTCTTGGTAGACGTAAAGCCCCATGAATACAACTCTGTGAATAGGCTGAAATCACAGAACAGTGCACTCTAATGGGCCGTGTTTTATGGTATGCGCGTTACTTTTCAGTAAAGAAGCAAACCTCCGCGAACATACACTACCACGGTGGTTAAGCCCCTCAGGCCTGCAGCGTACTCCCGAGCGCACATGGCCTGGTGCTGGGGGACCTGCTCACGGACCCGGCCGACTGCCACAAGCACCTGCCGAGTCTGCGCCCCTCACCCCGGCTTTCTAGCCCCAGCCCAGAGATGCCCGTCAGCAGGTCCGCCTGGCATGGCGCTGCTCTGCCCTCAGCCTGTGCCATGCGACACAGCCGTCCTGGGAGGTGGGGCTGTGCCCTCACGCTTCTCTGCTGGATTCTTGGGCATGACCTCATGGGGTCAGTACAATAACCTGTGAGCTAAGACTTATTTCCCTCCCTTTGTTGCTGCAGAAGGAAAAACAGCTCCATCCTGCGATTTGCCAAGTCACACCGGGCATAACTGTGGAGCCAAAACCCAGCTCAGGCTCAGGCCTTGAGAAGAAGGCCCTCTGCCCACGTGCTGCAGGGCACTGTGCTCCACGGCAATATGGCAGCCTATGCCACTGTAGGGGTGGCAGGCCACCAGCAGAGTGCACTGGCTGTTCCTGGGCCCCTGCTGTTCACTGCCCCACAGGGCTACCTTCCCCTCCAGAAAAGGAGACAACAACTGGCTGTCACATGAGGCAACCTCCAGAGGTGGTGCACCACAGGCTTTACATATCCTGCCCCTAAACAGAAACCCCCACAACACTGGATCTGAAGGCCCGGCGCGGTGGCTCACGCCTGCAATCCTAGCACTCTGGGAGGCCAAGGCAGGAGGATCGTTTGAGCTCAGGAGTTCGAGACCAGTCTGAGCAAGAGCAAGACTGCTGTCTCTTCTAAAAATATAAAAAAAAAACTAGCTGGGAAACTAAAAATAGAAAATATTAGCTGGGCATGGTGGTACGTGTTTGTAGTCCCAGCTACTTGGGAGGCTGAGGCAGGAGGATTGCTTGAGCCCAGGAGTTTGAGGTTGCTGTGAACTGTGATGACGCCATGGCCCTGTAGCCCGGAGGACAGAGCAAGATTCTGTCTCAAAAAAAACAAAAACAAAACACTGAGTCTGGCTGGCGTGCAACAGTGGGTCCCCTTTCCATCCTCCCTTCTCGATAAGACTGAGCCTGCAGGTCAAGGGCCAGGCTCTGGGGCCAGATGCCTAGGCCTGAATCCTGACCTATACCCAGCGAGTGCATAGTCCACAGTCACATGCACCCTCCACCCCTAGGGACCCTAGACTTTCTGGGTGGACTGAATGAGCAGACGCACAGAAAGCACTGAGCACAGGGCCAGCAGGGCTCTCTATCTTAGGAGGAACCTCCGCTTGCCTGGGCATGCCTTGCACCAGGCCCATGGCGTCCCACACTAAGCACGCCCCCCGCCCAACAGAGGCAGGCTGACGCCCTTGTGGGGCTGTGGACCAGCCCCTTTGAAAGGGGCCCCATGAGGTCGCAGCAGAGCCCAACCTGCCCCACCCTCTCTGCAAGCCCACACCCACCCCCTCACACACTCCAAGCCCTGATCTCCATGCGCTCCCGTGGGCGGGGCTGGCCCGCCAGTCAGACTCTGACCCAGGACTCACTTGCGTTGGTCCTTCCAACCGAAGCTCCGCTCGGGTTGGTCCCATTCCTGGGCCAGGACAAAGCGCAGCTCCTGGTCGGTGGAGAAGGTGGCGAGGGAGCCGTTCAGGCGCTGGCAGGTCTGCGCGGCGTCCCAGTAGTTCTCCCCACTCAGGTAGACCCTGTAGCAGCTGGCCGTGCCTTCATAGTGGTGCCACCCTGTCGGGCACTTCCCTAGGAAACATGAAGCACAGAAGGGGCGTTGTCCCCTAAATTAGAATCCGACTGCAAAACTACATTACACGTGCCGCGTCAGGGCCAGGCACACCTCGGAAAGCAGCCCAGGCGAAAGGGAGCCCGAGGGTCGAGAAGACAAGCTCCTGGCACGAGACCATGGACTCTGCAGAAAGGCTCAAGTTTCTCTACAGTGTACGTTCGACCTAAGAGCCAAGTAAATTCAGCGATTCCTCCTATTTCTATACGGTCTTTTAGTCTACTCAATGCGAAAGAACAGCTGCCGGATCAGTCCCTGTGAAGCAGGCACCGTTCTCTGGATGAGTGACCTGGCCCTCCAGGCCTCTCCTGCCAGCTCTGCCCTAAACGGCAGCTCAGCAGACCAAAGCTGGGAGGGCCCAAGACCGTGTGACCGGCCCCTGCCCTCCACAAGGGAGAAAAGGAAGCCTGGGTGCTGCCCCAGCCGCAAAGCCGAGGACCAGCAGGACCCCGAGCCTCCCTGTGTCCAGCCAGGGTCTCCTCCTTCCTCGACCTTTCAATATGTCCCTCGGGCCGGGGAAGGCCTGGTAATTTACAGCTTACCTTAAGGAGCATTAGTGACCTGTTTTATAGAATCTACAATCTTCAAATGTTGGGCACCTCCTATCAGTACACTGAAGAAAAGTAACAATTTTTAGCAGAGCCAGTTGTTTAAAAAAATTGCATTTTTTTAAACATGCATCCTATGGAACTAGTAAAATTGCTTGGAGACTTACGCTCATGTTTTTATTATTTAGAGCACGTGTGTGTGTGTCTTCTGAACAAAGGCACATAGACTATGGGAAAGGAAGTGGCAGCTCTGGCCCCCGATCTGGAAGCAGGGCCAAGGCACTGCGTGCGCTGGCTGCCCGTGGCAGAGACCTGCACCCTGAGTGCACAGGAAAGCTCCCCAGGTGTGGGCAAGGCACCAGCTCTGGGAGAGAAGGTGTGGCGCAGCACAGTCGCTGCCTGCCCACATCGACATGGTCAGCACGTGCCTGGCAGGTGGCTCTGTTCCGTCTGGCAGAGAGGTGAGGTGGCCAGCACCAGGGCTGGGCTTCCCCTCTCAGCCCGGGCCCGGAGGAAACCCCTGGGGAGGGAAACCCGTTGGCCGGGGACACTGGAGGAAGAAAGCACTCCTTTTATTGATGCATCTTTCTATGTTCTGAACTGTGTGGGATTATCACCTGCTTGAAATTAAACAGACAAGCAATGGGATGAGAGAACATGGAGCTGAGGACCCCACAAGGTGCGCCCTGGAGCCACCCCTTGCAGCTGGGGGACCTCTCGGCCTCAGCTTCCTCACTCGCCAGTACGAGACCACCCTTCGACTGCGGGATCCCCCCAGGCCTCCCAGCTACTGTGTGGCAGAGCCAGCCGCAGAGGACAGCTGGCCCACACCACCCGCAGCTCGCTTGGGCCTCGGCAGACAAAGAACTGAGGCTCCACAAGGGGCAGGAGCTGTGAGGAGCGCTGGGGACGTCCCAGGAACTCGCCACTGACAGTGCCGGGCTCAGGCAGAGACCACTGCAGCTCAGCTGCCCAGCCTAGGCTGTCGGCAGCGGGCAGAGGCCGAGGTGCTCCCTATTGCTGAGAGGCTGGGGGCTGAGCACTAGCACAGCAGACGGACCCCTGGGCACGGCAGCAGACATGGCAGGTGTCAGTCCTGCCTGACCTGGGGTCAGGTGCTCCCAGCATACCTCAGAGCACCACACCTGTGCAGGTCTGCCTGGAATAGGCAACTTCAGCCATGGCTTTTCCTCCCCCCAACCTTCCTTGATCTTGTTATGCACCTATATAATTTTAACACCTTATCCTCAACATTTTTGAATAGGAAAAAAAAAAACAAAATAAAATTTTAATGTCATAGGTAATTCATTAAATAACCAATTGCCTTAAAAAATTTAAAAAAAAAAAAATCAATGTAAGTAGAGCCTTCCCAACCCATCAGCTGTACCTAATCTCATCTAGCAGAGCTGGTTTCTGCGTCTATAAAGGGAAGGATGCAACTACAGGATCGCCACTTTGTGAAAACAAGCCACCTGAGTGACTTCCTCAGGGCTCAAGTCAGGAACTGGGTGACCTTAGCAGGTCAGCGCAGCCTCACTCACTCCAATCACCTCCAAGGCTGTTTTGGGAAACCAGCCACTCACACGCACAGCAGCACCGAGAGCCGGGGCAGTCAGGCCGTGTACTCGAGGGCGTCACAGTCGGGCAGGTCTGCAACTTACTGCTGAAGCGGACGGGCTGCGCAACGTTCACTGCGTGGAAGTGCGTGGGGTCGCCTCCTCTGGTCCGCCCCTGCCACGGATCCACGGCCTCCTTCCCATGGTGAGGACGCACCTCTCCGGTCACTTCTGAAAGCAAAGGAGATGTGCGCTGTGAGTCCCACTCGTGCAGCTGAGGGTGGCTGTCCAGCCAGTGCCAAGCTCAGGGGCAGCACGGGCCGGGCTGCCCGGGCTGGAGGGGAGGCCTGGCCGCACACAGTCCAGCCACTCTGGCTTTTTCTCAGAACGCTACAGAGCATTGTCGTTCACGTCAAAAGGGTCACATGTGCTTATTAAAATTATTTCTTGGCAATCTTTTTATAATTACTATTGTGAAATGGGGTCTCTCTCTCTCATTGCATTTTCCAACAAGTTATTGCGAGCATGGCCCAGGGTCAGCCATGCCTGCTGCAAACCCCTCAGCAGCTCCAGTGCCGCCGGGACGCGCCATGCAGGGAGAGGGAGGTCTTCCCAGAGCCCAGGCTGTTCTTCCCCAACCCCTGCTGGCCTGGGAGCCTCCCCTGTTGGTAAAAAGGGGACCCACGTGCACAATCCTTCTCTGCAGTGCTGTCTCGGGACCTGACCCACCTCACATCCACCCGTCTGTCTGCAGGCCCTGGTGTGCAGCGGGCCTCCGTGCGTGGCTAGAAAGTGTGAGCAGGAAGCTGAAAATGGAGGAAGAGTCTAGTTTTATGTATCTTGATCTATTAATCTGCAGGTCGGTTCCTCCACTCTCTCTCTGGAGTCCTCTCCAGGTAAAGACTGATGCAGAGGAGGGAGGTGGCTTACCCAAGGCCATGGAGCAGGAGAGAGGCACAGGCAGTGCCCCTCACGGGCCCACCCACCTGCCACTCCGCCTGCACAGGTGTACCCTGATGCACAGTGATAAGCACCTGGAGCAAGGTCAGGCCAGACAGGGGACAAACTTGGTCTGCATGGCTGCGCACAGACACCTGCCCGCAGGCACACTCTGGCCTCAGCTCGCTAGGGCCAGCCTGATGCAGAGACTCCGGCAGGGGGTGGCCTCTTAAAGAGCCTCCTTCCCTGCCCCCAAGGCTGGCAATCAGCCCTACCCGACAAGCTCCTCCGGTGGCTGGTTCTGCTAGCGTCATGGACTCTGACATGGTCTTTATTTAATAAATAGGCTGCATGTTTTTCTCATTATAAAATATCCAGTGTGAAACATCTGAGCAATACAGAAGTTTGAACAGACAACACACAATAAAGGCAACAAACCCTTTCTATGTGAGGGTCTGCCATTCCCATCTCTTTTTCTACTTTGTGTAAAACATATTTATTCCTTAAAAATATTGGGATCACTCTATTTTATCACTTGCTTTGTAAGCTTAAGGCTATAAACAGCCTTTCATTTCTTAAATAGGCTTAAAACCTTACTTTCGATGGCTGCACAGTATTCTGGGAATCGATTTGTTTCAATACCAGAATCCCTATGCTTTGAAGTTTAGGTTGTTTGCATTTTTTTTCATTCTACGGAAGGCTGAATAACTGGTACAGAAATTTGTGTGCGTTCTTCATCATGTCTTTCTGAGACCCTGGGCAAGTCAAAACCCTAGATGCTTTGCTTTCTTCACCCACAAAATAGTCACTAAGCGTATTTCCATAGCTTCTTTGGGGCACACAACAGGGACCAATTGCTGTAAGATTGAGAATCACTCTGAAATACAAAATATGCTACCAGCGTCTGAGATATCCTAAACATAAAGTGAACCCTCCAAAGGAGAAACATTTTCAAGGCCTCATTGTGTGTTTTCAGCGCGGGTGCCTTTGGAGGTATCTCAACACCCCAAAATGCAATATAATGATCTCAGATGTTGCCGCCAGTCTGGGACAGGAACCTGGCACCAAGGCAGGCCTGATGCTGCAAACACGTAGCACTGGGGGACGATCAACTCTCTAGGATTGGAGAGCCCCCACCCTGTGTCCTGGGCTGGGCCACCTGCAGCATCTGACGTTCCGGAGGACTCACCGGCCGCGCTGAAGCAGGGCAGCCCACAGCACAGACCCCTCACAGGGAGACAGGCAGGGGAGGGTTGCTGGGACAGGTGTAGCGCTTGCTGCAGAAGGGAAGAGCCACCTAGACTTCTGAGGTGGCTGCACTTTAGCTGGGGAGGATGGGGGGGTGGGGAAGAGTTTCCCCAGAGGCAAAGGCAGACACATCTGGGACAAGTTTGAAGTTGTTCACATTTTTTTCATTCTATGAGAGGGTACATTAAATAACTTGCATAACCAAGCCTGGGTGTGGCTGGAGCACATGTCACTGACCCTAAATTCCACATCTCCCTCTGTCTGCTCAACAGGCAAGACCTGCAGCTCCACTTTGTACCTTGGCCTCTTCCCCAAACCAAGCACAGCACCTAGTGAAACTGCTCACAGAGCAACCAGATGAATCTAGGGCAGAGGGAAGGAGGGAGGGAAAAGGTAACAGAGAGAGCTGCCACTCGGTCACATGGGCACCAGAGGCCAGGTTGGGTACACACTGACA
This sequence comes from Cheirogaleus major, assembly GCA_963574435.1. NCBI lineage: Eukaryota > Metazoa > Chordata > Mammalia > Primates > Cheirogaleidae > Cheirogaleus > Cheirogaleus major. The sequence continues at coordinate 10,242 of CAUYPO010018699.1, forward strand.
GTTTGAGAGAAGCCATCTGCAGGCTGGGGTGGGGGGCTGGGAGAAATATTTCAGGAAAGTAACCAGAAGGCCAAATGGTGGTAAAGGAAGCTGGTCTGTGCTGAGCAGGCTTCTCTGGCTCAGGCGGCCACTGTGAGCCCTTCTCCTGTTGGTCACCTCTCTTCATACCCAAACGCCCACATTCACTCCTCGCCCGCTTATCTACTCCAGACATCTGTTCCCACCATGGAAAGCCACCAGCACAGACACCGGCCTTGGCCAGCAAGAAGGGGAAGGGCCTGGCCAACGGGATGATGCTGATGATGGGCGGACAGGGACCCTTAGTGTCCTGGGAGAGAGTCTGGGGAGTGGGCAGCGCACAGGGCTATTAGCACCTTCAGGACGTCTCAGGACCACCTCTGACAGTAAAGAATCTTCCTCTTCTCCCTGAGGGTCGGCCCGGCTCTGCCCGCTGGGCCCACCCCTGCACAGCCAGCCCTGGAGCGCTGTCCAGGACACAGACCCCAAACCAGCTATGCCTCCTCCTCTCCACTGTCCCAGGCATGGGGAACGTGGCTGGGAACAAAACAGCAAATGATCCTGTCCTCCTTAGCAGAGGCCACACCATCCTCTTCCACCGGCGACTGGAGAGGGAAGCACTTGATCCCTGTGATTGGGCTGGGGACGAGTCCAAGTGCATAACCCAACCCCGAGCCCACCCCTGACATCTGGAAAAGCAGAAGAGGAACGGCCCCTGAGGCCCCACAGCCAGGCTGTTCTTTGGTGCTTTAGAAAAACAACTCTTCTCTCTTTAGATGTCCTCACCGGGACTTCACAGCAGCCCTGGCTGGGAAGACGGAATGGGAGCCCACGGAAGGAGACCTGAAGCAGGGAGGGGACAGCATGGCTGGCTTGGCACTGAAAACCCGAGAAAAGCAGGCTCAGAAGCGCCAGCAGACTTGCTCTAGGTCAGAAGTGGGACAAAGAGCAGGGAGCCTCCTCCTCCTCCAGGGCCACGGGACCTGAGCCTCCCCACCTCTCACTCATAACTGCAGCACCCAAAGCCAGATCTGCTCTGCCTCAGGCCCCGCTGCCTGTCCCCTCCCCTCCTGCCTCTGGTACCACTGACTGGTGGCTCCACACGCACTGGGCTGCCTGCCAACTGCAGAGGGCCGCACAGTGAGAGCTGGGGGTGCTGGGGAGCCTCATGTCCAGCGAGGAAACTGGCTTGCTTCCTAACAGTGTTTGGCCAGAAAGGAGGATTAGTTGCAAATAAAGGACAAAATGTGAGTGATTCTAATTTGTATTTCTAGAAATTTAAACCCTGCCCACACTTTAGGGTCCAGATGAGCTTTTAACTTTTCCAAATACAGGCGAGAGTGAGACAATCAAGGTTCTTTAGCCCTTTGAGTTGTCAGAACAGTCACTTTCCCACTTTATAAAACACAAGTCTGGAATTATGGTCAAAAACCCAATGTTGTTAAGTCTAATAATATTTGTTTACCAAAACATAATTTCTAAAACCAGAAAACTATGAACATAAAATTCCTAATGGTATTGCCCTTCCTTCCCCTCCTTCCCCTCCCTCCCTCCTTCCTTCTTTCCTTCCTTTTGAGATAGAGTTTCAGTCTGTCACCCAGGTTAGAGTGCAATGGCGTCATCATAGCTCACTGTAGCCTGCAACTCCTGGGCTCGAGCCATCCTCTTGCATCAGCCTCCTGAGTAGCTGAGATTACCGGTGCATATCACTTGGCTAATTATTATTATTTTTTAAATTTTTTTTAGGGATGAGGTCTCACTATGTTGCTCAGTCTGGTCTCAAATCCCTGGACTCAAGGGATCCTCCCGCCTCAGCCTCCAAAGTGCTGGGATTACAGGTGTGAGCCACCGCACCCAGCCTTGTGCACGTTCTTCAAACTGATTCTTCTCCCTCTTGGCCGGGGCCAGGGCCAGGGCCTCCTTGCTTGCTGAGTCACTGAGGCTGGAGACTTGCTAGTGGGCATGCCCACAGTCTAAAACACCAGTACGAGCACTTTTGTTTTTCCATTTTATACGCACTCAAACAATATACAACCTAAAAATCTGCCTCCTTCCTATTGCTCCTGGGTCCAGGAATGTCTCTGGCAACAGAGGGACATTCACAGAGGGAATGTCTTAAAACCCGCTATGGGCCAATGACAGGAGCTGAAGCCACCAGAGATCCTAAGACACATTCAAGCTGTGGCCTTGGGTCTCAACCGCCAGCAGAGACATGACAGAAGTGGACTGACAAGTAGGAATCCTCACCCAAGGTCTTTTTAATTCCTATATATGTATACTACAAGATGAAACAGAAAAGCCTGCCTCCCCTCCACAGCCTCCTGTGCCCAAGCCCGTTGCCTGGGGCCATCCTTTCCACTTATTTCTTCTGGTATTTACGTCCATATTTCCTAGCACTGGGGACTAGTTTTATCCATTTTAAATGTTGCCCACTGACGTAATGTTACAGCAGGTAAGACTTAGCTCACATACACTCTGTACCCCACCTTCCAATAGAGGAGAATCCATTTTGTAATTAAAGCCACTATACTAATGTAGTAATGTAAGTGAGCCAAAGGGCACACTGAGGTTATTTCATTTCTCTAACACCTTTCTTTTTCCTAAAGTTAATATGTGCATCAATCTTTAAATTAGTTTTCTGTATGTCTACCACTAACTTTTCCAGATACTATAGATAAAGGCCAGGAATAAAGTTTTTGAATTCTCAAACACCCTCTTGCACTCTGCTTCCTGCAGCCGTGTCTTGTCCCAGTCAGAACCGGCTGCTCCCCCAGGCTGGGCAGAGCCTCAGTCCTGCCCTGAGCCGTTCCCTATCCCGGGCCACCTTCTCTCTCACTTTATCCTCCTTTCACAGGATCACATCTTCCACCGTCGTCCTAAGAAACGGCACAGAGACCTTTCTCAGTCTGTCCGTATCTGCAAATTTCTTTATTCTATCTTCATGCATGACTGGTTTCTTTATGTACAAAAATTCCAGATTAGTAACATTTTTGAAGCTTCTGGTTAAAGATACCACATTGAGCGAACACATTCATTCATCTCCAGTCTCTCCTAAAACCTAATGCAACAACAGTAGCGATATTTTTTACAAGGCATGTGGTCACAAGGACAAACAGCAGGAAAGAGGATGACGACGTTCTAAAAACTGGAAAGCAGAGGACACATGGTGATACAGAGAGGGTGACCACATGTATCAATCTGCCTGTTGTCCCAGTATCTTACCCAGTTTGGCTTTTGTCCATCTCAAAATTGTCTTATTTTAGAAGTAAATCACTGTAAACTCATTTGAGCCCAGAAAGCTAAATCCTAGGCCAACAGCTGGGAAAGTGGAAAAATTAGGAATCTGGCAATATTTAACAAATCTACATAGACCTTCATATACCCAGCAATCCCACATTTAGAATTTATACTAACAATATATCTCCAACAATTCAGGAGTGGAGAGATATATGCACAAGGTTATTTACTGTGGTATTATTTTTTTTTCCTTTGATTTTTTGCTTTATTAGTTCATGAATTTTTTTTTATTTCATTATATTATGGGGGTACAGATATTGTTAGGGTTACATATATTGCCCCTGCCAACCCTCCCCACTGTGGTATTATTTTTAATAGCAAAATAATGGGAAAAATTGGAAGGCAGTTAAAGTATAGTAGGTCCCTAGAGTGGGGTGCAATATAGCTGTAAAAAAGAATGAGAACATTTTCAATGAATTGATACTGAGTGATAGCAAGGATATTTTTTAAATTAAAAAAAAAAATCAGGCCAGGCGCAGTGGCTCACACCTGTAATCCTAGCATTCTGGGAAACCGAGGAGTGAGGATTGCTCAAGGTCAGGAGTTCTAGACCAGCCTGAGCAAGAGCGAGACCCCATCTCTACTAAACATAGAAAGAAATTAGCTGGACAACTAAAAATATATGGAGGCCGGGCGCGGTGGCTCACGCCTGTAATCCTAGCACTCTGGGAGGCCGAGGCGGGTGGATTGCTCAAGGTCAGGAGTTCGAAACCAGCCTGACCAAGAGCGAGATCCCGTTTCTACTAAAAATAGAAAGAAATTAATTGGCCAACTAAAAATATATAGAAAAAATTAGCCGGGCATGGTGGCGCATGCCTGTAGTCCCAGCT
>CAUYPO010018702.1:0-16119 GCA_963574435.1 Cheirogaleus major
ACATAATCCCCAGTAATATAAATCCTAGTTCTATTTCAATAACAAAAGTTATTTGTAGAACCTTATGGACAGACTCATTTATTTTGAATCTATGTCTGCTTTTAAAACTTCTTCAGAGCAGAGGGCTGTCATTTTATTCCCACTCTCTATGCCCAGCACCTAGAGCATAGTAAATAAATAGAGGTGCTCAATACACACACACACACACATTGTTTGTAGAAAAGGAGGCAGGGAAGTGACTTTTGTGCAAAACTGAGAGATCACAAAGTATGAAATACAGAATAAAGGGGCAAGATTAAAATGTGAAAACTGGTTTCTTGGAATTAGAAGACAGTGCCACCCACAATGTGCTCAACATGTCTACAATCTCATTTTTTGCTTCTACCAGTGGAATACAGAGTCACAATACTGAAGCCTAAACGTTGGAATTTACAGTAAGGAAGATACAACAGCGAGTATTATTTTAAGATGCTATTTGGCTTCATATGGCAATACTCTCTGCTGTTTAAAAAAAAAAAAAAAAAGATGCTATAGAACAAGACCAAAATTTTGACACCAAACCCATTTGCATTAGTTGTATGGAGAATGAGGAATGTAGACATATTAATAATAGACCTAATTGTTTTGGGGAATGATGGCCAAATGAGCAGCCCTGGGCTATTGGGAATCTGGAAGTAGTGCTTCTCAAATGAAGGATTAGTTTTAACCTCCAAATTGTACTCTGTCAGATATACTTCTGTAAGGTACATTTCTAAAAATTTATTAGAAAAATGATCATATACTTTTAATGTCACAGTAATATAAAATTGCTATAGAAGTTTCTAGACACTCAATTTCTACACAGGTGCCCAGAGACATGCTGAATAGTTTTATTTTTCAATGTCAATCTGGCCTAAAATCTTGAATTTGTGTAGAGGGTCTGACTCTTGTTTTTTTAACTACTCAATAATGAAGATAATCTATAATAAAGATAAAAGGTTGCATAGAGACTTGTCATTAACTTGTTTTAATTTTAAAATGTAAAACATTTTGTCACAATGTCTCACTAAATTATCCTTTGAATGCAACTTTAGTATTTAAGAATCTCAACTCCTATTAATTTGACCATTTTTCTTTATCTTGCCATTTATCTTAGAAGATAACTTAACGACAAGAGTATGTTCTAAGAAATGGGTCAACAGGCAACTTTATCATTGAATACTTACACAAACCTAAATGGTATAGCCTACTATTACTCCTAGGCTACAAACAAGTGCAGCATGTTACTATACTATTCCATATTGGTAAGTATTTGTATATCTAAATATATCTAAACATAGAAACAGTACAATAAAAATACGGTATTATAATCTTTTGGGACCACCATCAAATATGTGGTCTATAGTTGACTAAAACTTTGCTATGCGATGTACGACTATTTGCTTATACTATACTCCTGTAAACTCCGGTACCTTTGCCTCTAAACTTCCCCCAACTGACTAGTCTAGTTGGTTGGTATCAGAGTGACTCTAGGGAAAATTTCCATCTCTATTATTCTCATTACCAAAAGGAATAAAGTGGGAGAAATGTTTATACGCCTGTGCTATAAACTGACTACAATCTGATATAATTTACGACAGTCTATCAGATAGGTTCTATCCTATAAAGAAACTACAATGTGATTTAGGGTCTCTGGAACCAAATTTCCAGAATTCAAATCAACAATTTGCAACTTATAAAGTTACTTAAATTCTTAATGCTTCTGTTCCTCATTTGTTAAATGAGGATAACATCTACATCTCGAAGGATTACTATACAGTTTAATGTGCATGTAAAGTGACTAGAACACTGCCTGGTACATAATTGGTACCATGTAAGTGTTGTAATTATTTATTACATAGTATGCATCAAGTCCTTCTGTAGAACTGGGATAATAAATATCACATTCATTAAGTGAAATATGTCACATCCATACAATGAACTGCTATTCATTCATTTAAAGACTATTTCAATTCTCTATTATGAAAATATATTTATAATATCCTATTGGACAAGGAGAAAGAATAAGTTAGAAAATCATGTACGGCCTAATGTTACATTTGGAAAAGGAAAGTTATGAAAAGCTGCATACCAGTAGCAACTGCTTAAAATAATTCAGAGTAATTTATCCCTCCCTGTCCCTGAAAAAGATTTAAAATAAAATTTTAATTCTAAAATGACGATAAGAATAATCAAATACTACCAATTAGTTACTTTTTGCAAAAATTTAGAACTGTGCACACTTATTATTCCTACTCCCACCCCTAAAAGCGGGCTGCTTCTTAAAGCTGGACTGCATTAATTTCTAATAGATGACACACTACTCTAAACCTACCCCTTGCCAACACGCCACCATCACTTTTAAGCAAGCTCTTAAAGTGCTCACAACTGTACACATCAAGAGACAATAAATCAGCTTAGCCAGTCACCCAGGATTAAATATTCGGTACAGCATGCTGACATTATAAACACAAAAAGATTCAGCAGTTCTACAATACTGAACGAGGGGTGTCTGTGACATTGAGAGTACTAAGACGATAACCTGTGGCACCCATTAAACTATTTTAAAATTCTACAATGAAATCAATGCTATTAATTTCATGTTTATTTTATACAGGATCTTTGTCAAACTTATCAGATTTTAAATGATCAATTCATAATCACCATTTAAAGACAAATTTTCCTTTCAACTAAAGATTTCCATTTTGCTACCTACAGTTGAGCTTACCCTTTGGTCTATGACAGCCATACTTCATTTCACAGGACCTGAACTATACAATTATATATTGTATACAAAATGTTTTCAAGTTTGCTTTCAAAGGATACCTACACAGAGTAGATCAAGTTTTCAAGTTTACAGAAAACCATACGATAACAATTTACCACTATAAATGTCTTAATACCTGTTTATTCCACTATATTTATAGCAACACTAACAAAATTCGTAATGCATATGCCCCCCCACCTGTATGTTCCCTACGCTAACAATTTGACACTTACAAGAACATATCAATTCAGCAACCAAGTTTTACAACTACTGTTCCTATCAATCAAATAGGGATGCACCAAGATCCCAATTCTCATGAGCTGTAACATATTAAGAAGAGTATATTATTTACCTAAGACTGAAGGGCTGTACCTTACTTTGTAAAAAACAAAGATAGCCACATCAATTTAATTCCATATATATACTACCTATTCAATTTATTAAAAATTGTAATAAACATAATCAAACTAGGGCTCCAAACTTATGCTGTTCATGTAGAAGACACTACAAGAGAAGACACAATAGAGACTGCCCTGCAAGTACAAATTCCTTCTATAGAGATGGAGAAATAAAAGGACAAATCTAGTTGTCTAAAAGACAATTCACTGTACACATTTTATTTACAGTTTTGTACACTGTCTTAAAATGAATGGGACCGCTTTTCTACTTGAGCCATTTTTAACCAAAGCAAAATAACCTAAGTAATACAAAGTGTTAAAATACAGCATAAAGATACAAAAACAGACATACTAATTCTAGTTAGGAATGTAATTATGATGTTACATTTTTTATAATCCACAATTATGTTTAGGAAATCACACAAACATAGATCACTGATTTGAATGAAATGCATAAATTTGTAGCAAAGCTTGGTAGTTACAAAAAAGAAAAAAATTACCAAAGAATGCACAAAATTAATGTTTATTCCACCTTTGTGTCATATTCCTGGATCCTTCACCAATGTTACATGAGGAAAAAAACAAAAGCAAAACAAATGAAAAACTGAAATCAGAATCACTAATGTTATCAAGTAGGGAAACAAATAAATTAAAATCTAGCAGCCATCAGCAAGAGTACAGCAAAGACACTGCTGTAAAAAGAAACAAAGAAAATTGCTAGAAAACTGTATGCATCATACTCTTTCAAACCAGCAAAATATGCTCCTGCATACAATGGAACATAAACAGAACTTCTTTCCTGTAAGGTATAGAAATGCAAACTGTTTTTTGAATATTGTGGATGGTTAAATGTATTTGTAATGGTAATTCTACTAAACTATTACAGAGTCGGCCAGGAACACATTCATGGATTCTGGGGACGATGTGTACTGTAATTCTTTGATTGGGATAGTGGACACTCTAGCCAAAATTAAAAAAAAAAAAAAAATATGAACACAGAAGTACAAGACAAAGGCGAATGAGACTTCTCTTATATCTTAGCAACATTTAGATGGAAATCAAATTTAAATGCAGTCCACTCTGCTTTTGAAGAGGCTTTGGTTCAGCTCCCAAATCTCGATTGCTTGACGCAGTCTCCTATGAGAATACTCAGAAGGTGTCTTCTTAAACAACAAACCTATTTTTAGTGGTGGAGCCGCTCTTAGTAGCTGTGTCTGCATGGGACTGATAACCAATCACTATCTTTGGAGGAAGTCCTAACCTTTCCTTGTATACCCTCCTAAAAGAAAAAGAAAAAGAAAAGTGACCATTAATTTTTATTCACCAAAAACTAAATAATTAAAAAATTCAGCATTAGTCTTCATACAAAAAAACCCTAGACTTGAGAGTAAAATAGGAACTTGTACACCCTTTCCTCAGCACAATTTACTCATTTTCACAACGATCTTGGTTAATCACTTAACAAATATTTGAGAACCAATTAGGTATATGATATTTATTACTAAATTATAGTAATAATTACTAAATATTATTGTACTGTGATAATTATCATTAAATCAATAGTGAGCAAAGCAGAGACAATCTCTGGGTTTGTGGCATTGATAGTCTAGTAAACAAAACACAATCAAATAACCACAAACATGTATGATAGACTTTATGCATGTGTGCTTAAATGAAATCAGTTAATGCACTTCCCTATTTTCATTCTTTGATCTAAAATATTGTCTTTTACATATGAACCCTAGTAAATATTGTATACAAGTTACATTTGCCATACCCAGTTACTAACAAGAATGAACACGCAAAAACACTTTAAGGGAGACTGATGATATTTTCAGGATAAATTAGAACATACATAATTTCTGCCTTACACACTAACTCTACAACCTAATTTCAAATAAGATACGGCTCTGCCATAAGGACAAAATGTGATGAATACCACAGAGGATAAATATGTAAGGGCTGCGATGTCATATAACAAGGAAGTTCTAATCTCATCAGCAAAATTACAGAAATTTCTACTTTAAAAGTCACGAGGATGGCCAGGTGGCTCACGCCTGTAATCCTAGCATTTTGGGAGGCCGAGGTGGGAGGATCGCTCGAGATTAGGAGTTCGAAATCAGCCTGAGCAAGAATGAGACCCCGTCTCTACTAAAAATAGAAAGAAATTAATTGGCCAACTAAAAATATATAGAAAAAATTAGCCGGGCATGGTGGTGCATGCCTGTAGTCCCAGCTACTCGGTAGGCTGAGGCAGGAGGATCACTTGAGCCCAGGAATTTGAGGTTGCAGTGAGCTAGGCTGACGCCACAGCACTCTAGCCCAGGCAACAGAGTAAGACTCTTGCTCAAAAAAAAAAAAAAAAACAAAAAGACACGAGGACAAAAGGATAATGTTAAGAGAAAGTACACCTAACAACTGAGAATCCAAAATTAGGCTGTGTGGCTAGCTATGGCTCTTAAGGAAAGTGAACAGGAAATAAGGATGATAAGGTCTTGGGGAAAAGCCCACAAAAAGCCTCATAGGTCACATTAGGAATTTGAATCTTTATTCTAAGAAAAAAATAGCAAAAATAAGAAGCAAAATTAAATAAAAATAAAGGAATACATATTTCCATGAAGTTAAATCCTCCAGGACAACTGATAACTAGAATAGTTTTTCATACTCTACCCTCTGGAAGATTTTACTACCTTCCACCCAAAATAAAGTATCTTAAAATAAAAAATAATTTTATGATACAGTTATAATTATCAGATTTACATTAGCATACAATGCATTCCTTTCAATTAACCATTTAAAATGCCAGAAAGCAAGAACACTGAGTTACTAACTTGAAAAGGTTAAAAAAAGGAAAGAAAAAATTCTGCCTTGAAAAACTGAAGTCAAATGTTTTACATAGAAATTTAATATTGACAAAATAGAAAACTTTCATAGAAAAAAATCATAATTCTTTAATTCTTTAAAAAAAAAATGAAACTCCCACAATTAAGTTTTGATGCTGATAGAAATATTAAAAATATGGTAATGAATCAATAATCAACTCCTTTAGCTCTTGTAGAAACCCCACACAGAATGAAACTTGGATCCCTATACCTTTTGATACAGAAAGAAATTAAGTTCATAGGAGAATTTATAATATTTGAAAAATCACAAAGGGGCAAACCAAACAATTTGTGACCTATGACTACTGGCATCTGATTTTAACATAAAATTTTGTATCAAATATTACTAATTTAAATGTAGAGGCCGGGCGTGGTGGCTCATGCATGTAATCCTAGCACTCTGGGAGGCCGGGGCAGGAGGATTGCTCAAGATCAGGAGTTCGAAACCAGCCTGAGCAAGAGCGAGACCCTGTCTTTACTAAAAATAGAAAGAAATTAATTGGCCAACTAAAAATATATAGAAAAAATTAGCTGGGCACATGCCTGTAGTCCCAGCTACCCAGGAGGCTGAGGCAGAAGGATTCCTTGAGCCCAGGAGTTTGAGGTTGCTGTGAGCTAGGCTGACACCACGGCACTCTAGCCTGGGCAACAGAGTGAGACTCTGTCTCTGAATGAATGAATGAAGTAAAAAGTAAACTCTAGTTTGGAAAAAGTCACTTTTACGAAGAATAAAATTTACTAAAAAAGGTTTAAAAAACAAAACAAAACAAAAAAAAACCCCCCAAAACCTTAAACACATAGGTTCTAAATATGGGCAAAAGCTAAGATATGTTACTTAAATTTTAATGAGAACACGTATACCGAAAATACATATATACCATTTGCCAGTGCTCACTGAATTATTATGAGCATTATACATTAGCACTTTTCAAAGCGATGCTTTTTCTCAGAGCTTTCAAAGTAGGAAAAAATACTTATATTCTCATTCAGTAAATGAATAAAATGCTATATGTCAAAGTAGAGTGCTGTAGTGATCATATACTCCATTGCTGAGGAAAAGCAACTTTATAGAAATGAAAAATACATAAACAAGACACTAAGCGGCAATAGGACAGTTCAAAATTATAAAAGTATTCATGAAAACAATACAAAGAAAATAATGACATACCACCCCAAGTATTTCTAAAGCTACAAATAAAAGAACTTCTGGTTTTAGGTATCTTAATATTATAAAAGAAGTAGGCAAAAAGCAAAACTTACCCTATATGTGTAACAGCTTCTCTGTTTTCACATTCAGTAGTCCATATTGCTATCTTATCACCTTTAGCTCTAACATTAACAACAGCTCCACATACATCATCACTGTAGTCATCAAAAGATTCTCCAATAAGGCACAGCAGCTTGAAAAAAAAAAACCCAAATTATATTCAACAGATTATAAACAGCTTACTAGACAGCAAATGTCTCTACTATATTTGCATAGATACTTTTAAAAATCAACAGTTGACTTTTTTAATGTCTAAATTGGTCTCAAACTCCTGAACCAAGCAATCCTCCTGCTTTGACCTCCCAGAGTGCTACGCCTGGCCTGTTCTGACTTGTTTTTTTTTTTTTCCGAGACAGAGTCTCACTCTGTTGCCTGGGCTAGAGTGCCGTGGCGTCAGCCTAGCTCACGGCAACCTCAAATTCCTGGGCTCAAGTGATCCTCCTGCCTCAGCCTCCCGAGTAGCTGGGACTACAGGCATGCGCCACCATGCCTGGCTAACTTTTTCTATATATTTTTAGTTGGCCAATTAATTTCTTTCTATTTTTAGTAGAGATGGGGTCTTGCTCTTGCTCAGGCTGGTTTCGAACTCCTGATCTTGAGTGATCCTCCCGCCTCGGCCTCCCAGAATGCTAGGATTACAGGCGTGAGCTACCGCGCCCAGCCCAGTTCTGACTTTTTAATGTGGAATCCTGAAGTGTTATTTACTGATGATCTCCACCCCCACAAAAATATTTTCTCTTTAAAAAAATCATTCAAATATTTTTAAGTGATTAACTTATTAGTAAGTGCTAACTATGAACCAGACATTGTTTCAAGTACTAGGGATACAAAAGAGACTATGAACTAAAACTTGGGGTCAGAGGACTACAGAAAATCCCTACTGTCTCATATTTACTGACTCGTAATGTGGTAGGATGTTTTACTGCACTAGTATGTAAAGTATACAAGATTCACATGATAGAACAAAAATATCTGCTGACTTAGATTTTCTGCTGTGGGAATCCTTATCGCCTCTTAAATTAAGTAACTGATGTAAAATGTAATGTTAACTTAAGTTCCAGTATTCCAAAACTGCCTTTAAAACTCCTTTATAATCTTAAAACCTTACTGTCTCTAGCCAAAAGCGATCGAGGTCACTTCGTCTCTGCTGTTTGTTCAATGTAATTAGCCATCGTCCTCCCCGTTTGTTTTTCTCATCTTCCCACATGGGCTCAATACCATCCTACAGGGTTAGAAGACAACAGTGTTAGCTAGCAGTTACCTTGACTGAGAGAAATGCATTAGAAACAGCAAGGAACACCATCAACTTTTTACTTTACTCCCTATAAAACTATCATTGATGCAGTTTTTAAAAAGCATATAGGATTTAAAGCCACAGGCATAAGACTGCAGAATTAAGTAATGACTTTGTCACTTATTAGCTATCAAATCTTATGTTTCACTTAATTTGTAGGTTCTTAAACATCTTGAGTAGCAGACACATTTTAGAAGCTATGCACAGTTCTATACCTAGAATATACGTGCAAAAAATTACACAATTTCAGAGTTAATGAATGCTCCATCTGCCTACCACCTGACAAAGCTCATTCATAAGTATCTCAAGAACTCATGCACCGGAGGTTACGAATGCCTGACAAACTCAGTCTACTCAAATATATAAAGGAGGGACTGGATTGGATTAATCAAAGGTCTCTTCAAAATCAATCTCAGTATATGCCTATGGAGTCAAGATCCTCAATTTCTATTATTTATACTACAAATAAAGCAAAATATATTCATGCCAAACCTACTAAAACCAATTTAATTATTAGCATGTGCATCATAGTATTAATATAAGCTATTACTAAGTTTGTGGCAAGATTTCTTAATGAATACCTGAATAGTCCAGTCTTATATTAAATATATGAAATTCTCAATTAAGCATACCTTAAAAAGTGAGTAGTCACAGCCAGGCATTAAATTACTAGACAACTGGATATGGTTGTATAGACTAGGTAAAAGAAAAGGATAATTAAAAACAGAGAATGTGTAATGTAGAGTTTAGGTGCTTACATATTAATACATTTAGAAAATACGACGAAAAATAGGTAAAACTTCAATGTTTACTTGTTTTTATATGGAGGCAATTTCTCAAACAGACAAAACAGATCTTAACAGTCAGTTCAAGAATCAACTTCTGATAGACACAATTTTCAAGAAAATATTTTTAATGACTTTACTGACAATAATATATTTTTATATATTAGTTAACTCAGTACACACATATGGGTATATATAAGAAACTTAGAAGAAAGGTATGAGGCTGCTTTAAGTAAATGAAAGAGAAAGACTTCCTGACCATCAGGATGGCATAACCGAAATAATCAACATAACCAATGATTCCCAAACACCACAAACTGTTAGCACAATAATCATTTGGGAAACTTTAAAAAAAATACACTGTTCCAAGTCCTACACCTTGGGATTATAAGCACTTAAATATGGGGTAGAACCCTGGAATCTGTATTTCTAAACTATTTCCCAAATAACAAAACAACAGAATAACATTTGAGATGTTCACCTGTCGGAAGGTAGGAAGCGAGATCATTTGATCTCCTGTAGAATCTTACAGCAAAATTGTTATAAAACTGGTAACAAACTTGTAACAAAACTGGTTATAAAACTGCTAACAGAGTTAAGAGTCTGGCATCCTTTGGATCATATTCCATATTTCACACAAATCCAGTTTGGGTGAGACAGCATAAGACCACACAAGGTTTGGCAACTCTTTCCAAACTATATTATCAACCACAGCCTCCACTAGGCAACAAAACAGGCCCTGGATACTAACAGTGACTACAGAATTAGCACCACTAATTTCATAAAATGAATGGATATTGAGGGAGTGACCTTCTTTCGTGGCATTCAAGGTAGAAAAGACTAATGTTTCTTTTTTGCTGCCTCCCTTCTCCCTCGTAATGCTCTAGGGTCTCTTAAGTAAGTTTATAATGAGAATTTATAATGGCACATTTAAAGAGAATCCTAAAATTACACAGACCGGATAAATACAAAAGGACACAATGGTTGTTTACACTAAATTTGTTAGGAAGAAAGTGAGAAATTAGGAAATGACTTGAATACTTATAGGAAGCTGAAGGACTCCTTCATATCTCTAAATTATGGTATAAAAACATACTATGCAATGACATTGTTTACACATAATTAAAGTGTGGAGCAATGTTCTAATTAGAGGTTAAATTAGAAATACAATTAAGGAAATTGGTGAAAGCCAAACTAGATAAGCACAAATCTGATGTGAGAGGGTGGCTCAAGAATCTTCCTTTACCTCTGTAGGAGACTAAAGGGATTTTTTGGTGAAGGGAACTAGAATTATTCAAGAGTCTTAAACACAATTCGAGGAGAAAAACCACTTGATGTTTTGATAAAGGGCAAAGAATAACCCTTGTTTAACTAGACAACTAGATCTACCAAGTCATAGGGCTTAAATATGGTTCTATTCTTTTTTTTTTAAAGTCAATGCTTTTAATAAAAAATGATTACTCACAAAGGAGTTCACAATTGATAGTTTTCTGTAAGTATTCTACGCTTTGCCTTTTTCAGTGATGAAAATGCATACTAAATGTCTTTTACAGGTCAAGCACTGGAAATATACAGATGAGTATTTTTTCTCCCCTTGAGGAGGCATGCATGCATGAATTATACGACCACAATCCATTTCCTTGTGTGAGCAGAACACACTCAGGGTTGCATTAAAATGTAAGAGAAGCATCACTAATTCGCCATGTATATATTAATGCTAAAATAAAGATGTACAAGTTAGAATATTTAGATAATTGTGAGGTAATTTAAAATTCTTAAAAATGTTTTTAATAAATTTTGCCTTTCGCATTCTCAAATAGTACCACTCTATACATTCTCCTTACAAGTAAATAATCCCTACACGTTCTCCAACTAAATAAGACAAACTAAATTAACTGTTTTTAGAGAGAGAATCAGTATCAAAACTTCTTAAGAGACTTTACAATCTAAAATTTTATTTTGAAGTCATTCAAAAGTAGATGATCCCAAATCGTAACTTTCTCACAAATCAGAAACAAAATCTAAAAAATATTTCAACTATTCTTCCTGAAGTTGATCAAAACATAATTAAATTAATAAGCCACCATCACAGACACTGTCATTCCCCTGACAAACTGTGAATTTTGAACACTTCAGACTTTGATCTCAAAATCCCTGGCACAGGAAATTCCAGATGTCACACTGAGTGTAACATCAAGTGTACAAAGAGTTTGCAAACATGGGGACCTAATGATGCTCTGGAAGACCCAGTTATGAGGGAAATATATCTAGGCAACCAAAAAGGAAACAAGTTCCAATTCATCGTCCAAAGTTCTGGGGGCGATAAAGGATTCTCCAGTGAAGGGCATCTCAGACAAGGAACAGAGAATATTAAGAGCTAAAGAATGACAACACTGAAACTCTGCCAAACTGATGGGGCGCAATCACCTATTCAAACATTCTTGAGGAGATGGACAAACAAAAAAAGGCAGTTCTATAAATGAATATACTTCAACTGTTCACCTCACCCTTCACTTTGTGAATTTGACTTAAAATGAAAAACTAAACAACAAATATCCTAAAATAAATGGTACTTACGCCCAAAAGTCTTCAACAGTATCAAACTTAGAAATCAGCCGAAGGTTTGCTTGCCAAGTTTTGCTTTTATCATTTTTAAAAAACCAGAGCGCCCATCTAAAAATAAAAGGTCAATATCAAAAAATGGTAGTTGTGCACCCATGTTCACAGCAGCATTATTCACAAGAGCCAAAAGGTGGAAGCAACCCAACTGTCCATGAACAGATGAACAGATAAATAATATAAATACAATGAAATATTAATCAGCCTTAAGAAGGAAGAAAATTCTGACACTTTATAAAACATGGATGAAGGCTGAGAACATATTATTTTCTCATTCATAAGAAGCAATTTCTCATCTATTCAAAGTTTTTTCTTTTAATTTAAATTTATTTATTTATTTATTTATTTTTGAGACAGAGTCTTACTCTGTTGCCCTGAGTCGAGTCCCATGGTGTCATCCTAGCTCACAGCAACCTCAAACTCCTGGACTCAAGCAATCTTCCTGCCTCAGCCTCCAGAGTACCTGGGACTACAGGTGCATACCATGATGACTGACTAATTTTTCTATTTTTAGTAGAGATGGGGGTCTTGCTCTTGCTCAGGCTGGTCTCGAACTCCTGAGAGCAAGCGATCCTCCCACCTCGGCCTCCTAGAGTGTTAGTATTATAGGTGTGAGCCACCGCACCTGGCCTTCAAAATTCTATCATTGTAGCAATTCAGTCATATCTTCAGTCTCTAGTTCTAAATCTAGTTCTCTTGCTATTTCCACCACATCTGCAGTTATTTCCTCCACTAACATCTTGAACCCCTCAAAGTCAAACACGAGGGTTGGGATCAACTTATTCTAAACTCATGTCCATCAACATTTTTGTTTTTGGAGATGAGGTCTCACTATGTTGTATGGACTGGTCTCAAACTCCTGGGCTCAAGCCATCTTCCTGCCTCAGCCTCCCCTAGCCTGGATTGCAGGGGCATCCATTGTGCAGGGCTTACGTTGGTATTATGACCTTCTCCCATGAATCATGAATGTTCTTCCTGGCATCTAGAGTGGTGAATTGTTTCAAAGGTTTTCAATTTACTTTGCCCAGATCAATCAGAGGAATCACTATCTATGGCAGCTATAGCCTTATAAAATGTATTTCTGAAATAACAAAAATTAAAAGGTAAAATTCCTCTTTGATCCATGGGTTGCAGAATGGATGTTGTGTACATCTCCATCAGCGCTCTTAGATGACCAGGTGCATCGTCAATTAGCAGTAATATTTTGAAAGAAGTCTTTTTTTTCCTGAGCAGTAGAGTCTTCAATGGTTGGCTTAACATATTCAGTAAACCATGCTGTGAACAAACCTATGTGCCGTCACCCAGGCTCTGTTGTTCCATTTCTAGAACACAGGCAGAATAGATTTAGCATCATTCTCAAGGGCCCTAGGATTTGGGGAATGGTACATGAGCACTGGCTTTACCTTGAAGTCACTAGCAGCATTAGCCCCAAGAGAGTCAGCCTGTCCTTAGAAGCTCTGAAGCCAGGCACTCACTTCTCCTCTCTAGCTATGAAAGTCCTAGACAGCTTCTTCTTCCAGTAGAAAGCTACTCTGTCTACACTGAAAATCTGTAGTATAGCCACCTTCATCAATTATTTTGGCTAGATCTTCTGGATAACCCGATATAGCTTCTCCATTAGCACTTGCTGCTTCACCCTGTACTTTTATGTTATGGAGACGGCTTCTTTCTTTAAACCATATCAACCAACCTCTGCTACCTTTTCTTATGCAGCTCTCACCTCTCTTACTCCTCCATAGAATGGAAGAGAGTTAGAGCCTTGTTCTGGATTAATCTTAAGGGAATGTTGTGGCTGGTTTGATCTTCCATCCAAACCACTAAAGCTTTCTTTGTATCCGCAATAAGGCTATTTCACTTTATCATGTGTGTGTTTACTGGAGTTAGCACTTCTAATTTCCTTAAGGAACTATTCCTTTGCATCCACAACTTGGGAAACTTTCAGTGCAAGAGGCCTAGCTTTTGGCCTATCTTGGCTTTTGTCATGCCTTCCTTACTAAGCTTAACTTCTAGCTTCTGATTTAAAGTGAGGCTCATACAACCCTTTCTTTCACTTGAACACTTAGAGGCCACTGTAAGGTGAATTTCAATGTTGTTGTGTTACAGGGAATACGGATGCCCAAGGAGAGGTAAAGAGATGAAGGAGCAGTAGTTGGTGGAGCAGTCAGAGCATACACGTTTACCAATCAAGTGTGTTGTCTTACAAAAAGACACAGTTTGTAGTGCCCCAAAACAATCACAACAGTAACATCAAAGATCACTGATCACAGATCACCATACAGATATAATAATGAAAAAGTTTGAAATATTACAAGTATTACCAAAATGTGAAATAGAGACATGAAATGAGCACATGCCATTCACCGACAGACTTGCTCAACACACAGCTGCCATAAACCTTCAATTTGTAGAAAAGGCATTATTTGTGAAGCCAACAAAATGAAGTATGCCTGTATTCTGTAATACCTTGAAGAAAAATTCATGTAACATTAAAGTTACACTTAAATGTTATCATCCCAAGATGGTTCACCTTTCTTAGAAGAATTAAATTCAACATTCTCTAGATTACAATAATAAGGTAAGCCAAAGGGAAACTCCATTTTCTCATCGATAAAAATGTTGTCTGAAGAGCCTTCCAAATTGAATATATATTATCAGCAGTCCTCGAAGTGTGGTTTGCAGACCCCTAGGGGGCTCCAAGATCCTTTTCTCATAAGAATGCTAAGATGTTATTTATTTTTCACTGTGTTGATGTCTGCACTACCAGTGCAAAAGCAATGGTGGCTAAATCTGCTGGTGCCTTCGTGAGAATCAAGATAGAGACACCAAACTGTACCAGCAGTCACTGTATCCTTTATTATTACCAACTCTCACAGTAACGATGTCAGTTTCACTTAAGGAATGCCTTGATGAAGCAATAAGCATTGCCAGTTTCATTAAATTTCAATCTGTTTACATGTCTCTTTCATATTCTGCACAAAAAACAATTCTGCATAACAAAGTACACTGCTTAGGCAATTTTTTGGATTATGAGATGAACTAGCCACTTTTTTCATGGAACATCATTTTTGCTAGAAAAAATAACAGATAAACCATGGTTTTATTTCTTGAAAACTGAACAGAATAAGTCTAGTGCTTAAAATGTGAGCTTTCAGAAGAAAAATCAGAATTTTGGAAAAGTTTCATATGCCACTGTAAACTTGACAGCTTCATAAAAGTAGAAGACATTTCTGATGAGTTTAGAGGTATATAATAACATGTGTCAATATTCAGAAGATCTATTTAACTCACTGTACCAATATTTTCTAAATGAACATGTTACAAAATCATACATAGGTAAAAAGATCTATTCCAAATGCAAGTTAGACTAATGGATTTTTATGTAACAAAATAGGAAAAAAGTTCTTTGACACAGTTTCAGATTCCATATTTCACTAACCTATTAAGAAATCTAGTATCAAAGGAAGAGTATCCATAATTATTTTAAAAGGCTATGAAAAATTTCTCTTCCCTTTTCTAACCACACACCTATGTGAGGCCATATTTTCTTTTCTTTCATTTTTTTTTTTTAATTAAAAAAAAAGAGACAGGATCTTACTCTTGCTCAGGCTGGTCTTGAACTCCTGAGCTCAAGCAATACTCTGGTCGGCCTCCCATAGTGCGAGGATTACAGGCGTGAGCCACCGCGCCTGGCCCATTATTTTCTTCTTATACTTCCACTGAAACAACTTATCTCCATAGACTGAATGCAGAAACAGCTATAAAAATCCACCCGACTTCTAGTAAGACAGGCAGTTAAACAGATTTGTATTTCAAACAGTTATTTTCATTTAAAAATGTTATTTGCACTAATGTGATAGATTTTTTAAAAATGTATATATGACTTTACATTCCTGGGGTTGATTTTCAGGTAAAATTGCATATTCATTTTTAAATGTGAAATATAAAATAAAACCTCAGCATTATTTACTATAAAAATATAAATATTTTTCTTCAGTGGGGAATAAAAAATACACATAACAGCAACAGATAAAAATCCACATCAAAGCTGTGTGGAGTTCTCAATAATTTTTAAAAGTGTAAAGGGGTTGT
>CAUYPO010018703.1:0-19930 GCA_963574435.1 Cheirogaleus major
ACAATCCTCCTGCCTCAGCCTCCCGAGTAGCTGGGACTACAGGCATGCACCACCATGCCCAGCTAATTTTTTCTATATATTTTTAGTTGGCCAATTAATTGCTTTCTATTTATAGTAGAGACGGGGTCTCGCTCTTGCTCAGGATGGTTTCGAACTCCTGAGCTCCAGCGATCCGCCCGCCTCGGCCTCCCAGAGAGCTAGGATACAGGCATGAGCCACCGCGCCCGGCCTGGGTTACCTTTTAAAAAGATACCATATCTTGTTAATTCTAATAAAATCTTTTTAGTCTGGAGATCCAAATTAAGCATAAACTTCAGACACTGGCACTCCAAACAGCACAAGTTAGTACATCCCAACTAGAGAGTTTCATTTGTTAAATGTTGGGAAGATTTGGTGGCAGGTGGCCTCAGTCACAAGAAGGCCCTGTGCATTGAACTGTCAAGATGGGTTCCTGGGGTGTGGGGGAGGGAAACAGTCTTCAGCCTCTCACACTGGAGCCAGGGGAGAAGGGATGAGTCGAGTATCAAATTTGGAGCAAACTGCAGTATTACTGGTCTTCAAACATTTTAACTTACACAATTTGGATTCATCTTAGATTAAATTATAGGACATACTCTCTGTAAATTGATTTATTCTATTTTATAATTAGAGAGACATAGAAATCACCAATAGTAAGTAAAAAACAAGGCTAACCTGTAGCTTTGCAACAGTAGAATCTCTATACACATATATATGCATAACCACAAATTTCTTTAAATGTATGAAGAGAATAAGTATCAAATGTTAAAAAGGTGGAGTTCAGGTTGGCAGAGAAAGTTTAGAGTTAATTTGATTAGGAGTTAAGAAATGAGTATATCACAATAATCTAGAAAGATTTCACAAAATGTAACCCCTTCCTTAATAGTCAGTTGGGAGAGAGCAGTGGTTCTCAACCCTAGACCCAACAACATCAGCATTACCTGGGAAGTAGTTAGAAATGAAGACTCTCAGGCTTCTTCCTAGACTTACTGTATCAAAAACTTGGGCTCGGTCCAACAATATCTATTTTTATAAACCCTCCACACTAAAGTTTGCAAACACTGGAATACGTGGAGATTGAAAAGCCTCCCATCTGATTCTAATTCTGATATATATTCACATTCATCTCCCTAAAAGTTTAAGAACCACTGCATAGCTGAAATTAGACTCTAAAAAAAAAACAAAACAAAATAAGTTTTGAAAAAGAAAAACTATCAGGGAGGGAAGAATTTTTCATTATTAATTTATTTCTGAACAAAATAAATCAACTATGAATTCAAAACCACATAGGCCTTCCTTAAAATAAACCAAAATGGTTGAGAAATCAAGCGTTGTTCTCTGAAGGGCTTTTATGTCTCTATAGTTCTACTTTTTGAGCTGAAGTAAAAGTATTTTCATTATTTTTCTTTCTGCCTTTTCTACTAGCAAGCTCCAATGCAGTTTCTATGTCCTGGGCATCTTTTTATTTTTGATGCTGACCTAATGTAAGCACTGATAAATGCTTTTCAAATTAACTTAATAATTAAGCCAAGTGCTTGTTACTTTAGAATAATTAGTCACTAAATTAATAAAGAGATGGTAGAACTACCATTTTAATTTCCATATACAATTTAAAAAGTAATTTTATGAAGCCACAAAAGGAACTATGTTTTTCAGCAGGCATATTCTTTTGAAATAAGTATGGAAAATACAGTGTGCTGATTAAAGCAATATTATAATATCAGATTTTTGTGTTTAAAGTGACAGTTGAAATTAACTGCTTTCCAAGTATATATTAATATATTATTGTAATTCTTAGCAGAATTTATTAATACTTACATGATGTGCCATAGCAAATCACATGGAAAAAAATATATTTTACCTTCAATCTAGTGGTAAGACAAATTGAAAGTATTTACTCTAATTAAAAGGATATTTTATTGGTGAATGTGAACAGTTATTTTAAAGGCTAGGAGAATGAGAGTTCTGGGAGGAAAAAAACAACTTTAGACTCACTTGAGTCACTGGGCTAGAATCCTGGAGAAATGCTAAGCTCACAGCCTTCCAGGGAGCAAAGATTGACGTTCGCATGCGTGGGTTCTCAGAAGTGCACAGCTGATGGCCAGATGGTGACAGTTTGGGGAGAAGCAGAGCTGTCAGCACTAGGAACATTCAGGTTGCATACAGATGTTCTGTGTGGGCTGGGGCAGAGGGAAGCCTTGCTTTAACCAAGAAAGAACCTTAGCAAAAGAATTACTTAGGTGCAATTCACCTGAATAATGGAGAAAAACAAAAAAATGTTTCATTCCATAAAAGGTATAAGTTAGTGACTATAAAATACAGACAACATGCCTGAGATCTTTGAGGTCATACTTCTTGAAGTTCTAGTAAAATCTAATAAGGAAAATGGTGCTTTAGTTAGCTCTAGAATATTGCAAAGTACCTTGGGAATCTTACAGGTTAAAAAAGAACAGATCTAAATGCTGTATTCCCAGCTTCCCTGGATTCCAGCCTACAACACTGCCTGCTGATGGGCTCTTGAAGCCCCAGTAATCACTATGAAAAACAAGTACACTTGGTACAATGCTAATTTTCAAAGTCAACAGTATCCCTTTACTTGGTGCTACATAGTTAACTTTGCTGTTATGCTTAAAACTTGCTCTTCTCACAGAGGCTAAAGAATTCTACTAGTAAAGTGAAAGTGAGTGTACTGAAGGAAGGAAGGGAGATGGGAGAGAGAAAGGGTGGTGAGAGCCAGCAGGAGAGGGTAGTGGTCAGTGAATCATAGAAATATAAAGCTAGAAGGAACCAACAGCTGGAAGAAAATCCCAGGAAAATCCCTATTCAAAAGCCTCCTTTGAATAATACTCCCTTTAGATGGTTATATTAGTAGAAATCTGCAGGCCTAAAGTAGTCATCAATTACATTATGATGTGTAAGTGTGGATGTCAACTTTAGCTAAATTGCCTGGCAGAATAGTGTCTTGGGCTGTCCAGACTATGCTGAGGGCCATAACTACATGTATTGATCTTCAAAAAGGAGGGTGGCTTTCAGTCTTCCTTGAGGTAGCATTGGGGATCTAGTCTTTGAAATTCTATGGCCATTGGCAAAATGACTTCATTCATCTATAGGGCCAGGTGTGAAAGTGCACGTGTCTCTCCCTCTCGTTTTCTCTCTCTCTCTTTCTCTGATTCAGGGAAATATGAGATTGAGGAGATTGTGGGACATGCTCTCTGGCTAGGAATCCTCCTGCTACTTTGTGACATGTCTGAGGATGGTGAAAAGTGAGAAAAACAATGTGTCTGTGTGTTCCTTGTTTTGGGGCACAACCTATAGGTAAAGAATCTTAGATCTATAATTTTGTTGACTCCTAGCTATACATAAATAAGAAAGAAACTTGGAGGACTATGACAGGCGAGAAAACTGAGGCCAAGCAGATGTTTATGACAGACTTCAGGAGGAAAAGCAAAGGCTTCTAATTTACTGTGTAGTGTTTTCCATGATTCAGCATTCCCAGGTCTTAGGAAGTTTGGAAGGTGTATAGGGATTTGATTTTAGCTGTCCACTCATCTTACTTTTGATCCAGAACCAGTGCACAACTAGTTTTCAGTATTCTTACCCTTGGAGGCAGGAATGGGGCTATTCCCACCCAACCCATAGAAACTGAGAGTAGGGGGAAAGGTAATGAAGGCATTCTTATCTAAAGAAGGGAGATCAGGTGCTAAGCAAACAGCAAGACACTATAGATGTTGGATGATTTCCTTTAATGCAATTTTGGATCTAAAAGCCTTAATAATTATACTTTTTACTTTTGTATGTTTAAACTTTTCAAAACTCTTTCCCATATATTATCTAATTTTAACCTCACTTCTAGCACTATTCGAAGGAGCTGTATAGGGTACTGATTACAAGCACAGATGCTGTAGCCAGTGTTCAAAGATTGTTGAGAGTATGTTCTTTGGTGAATTTCACCTACCTGTGCCACAGTTTCCTCATCTGTAAGATGAGAATAATATAATATTAACAACCTCTTTATAGGTTGGTTGTAAGCACTATATATGTTAACACACATAAAATAGATAATAATACACATAATGGTACCTATGTCATACTGCACGATCAAAAAATGTTATCTATTATAAGCAACCTGAGGCTCTGAGAGGCTAAATCATTTAGAGAGCGTAAATTGTGTCAAAATTCTAAGGTCACAAGACCAATAAGTGATGGAGTCAGGAATTGAATTCTAGTTTAATTTTGTCAATGTTAGAACTTATTTTCAGCAGCAAAACATTGTTTGCATATCTAAATACACACACACAGACACATATGTCTGTCTATCTACCTACCTATCTATCTAGAAAGAGAGAGAATCTGAGAGAGAAGAAAGGCCCATTGCATTTGTATAAATTTATAATACATTGCATGGTGTTGTCATTATGTATGAATATTTTTGTCTGTGATCTTATGATTGCTTTTTGGGGACAGCGACTCGGTAATTTGTTGTTGTTGTTGTTGTTAGAACTAGGTATATAAAATCCCTGCCCCTCCCATATATATAGATTTTGTGGAAAGAAAGAATAAAAGAACAATTGAATGAATGAGTGAATGAATGAACATACATGGTTAGCTGTTAAGGAAACAATCTAAATCTCATAAATTAAAACAAATAGTTTGGGGATGGGGAAGTTAGTGTAATAATTAACCCCACACCATGTGATCATGCTACTATAATAGAAGAAAAGTATTTGATGCAAGAAATTTCTACCATCAATATAACTTCCAGAGGCCTAAGAGCACTTACGTTTGGAAAATGATAATTAAGGGGACTAAAGTGATTAAGTGCCTTATAACTTTGGAATTCAATGTTTCTTCAGTGTAGAATACCCCACCCCCATAGTTTTAAAGGGCCAGTGTTCCTTTTCTCTGATAAGATTTTCCTTCTTACCTGAAATCTTCAGTGGCAGAAGGAAGAGCTGTAATGGGTATGCTCTCGTAAGCATATAACTTTTGCATCCTGTTTTCTGACTCCCTGATTCTCCACATCCCTTGGTTCTGCCTGCTAACAGACAATAAAGGCTTTTATGACTCTACCCTACTGCCCCGCCTCAAGTAAAACCACTGTTTCCTATCATTCTATGGCTGGCTACTGGGTGAGCTAATCACTAGAAGCAAATAAAGATTTGAGCTGTATGCAAATGAACAATCTAAAAATAAAAGTCTGTATGCACCCTACAGAATTCCCTAAGCCATTCATCCTTTTAATTTGATTTTTCTTAAAATTATACTCTAACCTAAACAACATTTCAATACCAAAGAGATGGCATGGAGTCCTACACCATCTCACTTATTATGTATGTTGTTTTACTATGCTCTGTAGATCTGCTGGATTTCTCCTAATTTTAGGTTTCCAAATTAATTTTATTAGTTGTTCCCCTAAAATAGTAATAACTAAATTTCTGTAACAATCTGCCTCAGGATGCATAATCCATTTCCTCTCCCTTCCCTCCTCCTGCCCCAACTACGCTCGGCTTAATTTTTGCCATTTGCTTCAGTACTTAACATTTGAAAAAGTCAGATTTTAAATTATTATTAGGACCTTCATTTTCACCAGCATATTTAAAAAGCTTAGACTATAGGATACATTTGCAAGACTTATGATAATGATTATGTGAGCCTGCTTTTTAATATTAAATTTTAAAAGTTGAATGAAAATATACAGCCAACAGTCTGGAGTAACAGCTATTCATTATACTTATAACTCTAGCATTGGCCTATTGAAGATGTTAGGATTTCCTCTGCTTTACAATCATAATTCCATCTTCTTTTCCTATTGCTAATTATTATTTAGGAGGCTGCTTGAATTAGTCTTAATGGTAAAAACTCAGAATAAAAAATTGGGAGACAAATTTAATTTCTGGTCTTATTGTTGGTTCATGTTTAAGGCAACAAGACCACTCATATTCATCAAGAGAAAAGGGACATTTACAAAGTATAATATTGGGTGGTAATAATATTATTTTCACACAGTGCTTCAGGGTCTGGTGTTTTATTATTAAAGCTTAATTTATTTGTATTGTCTTTCTTTCTCTTTTGGAGAGCAAAAGAAAGTAATGCATTAAGACCCTAATATTAATAACATGCTATGATTTAATATGCAATATACTATATTACCAGGCTGTTAGCTATATGACAGCAATGAGTATATACATGTGTATAGAGGGGATAATGGTTAGAGGGATAAGTGAGTCAGGCAAGGTGAGAGGGCAAAAAACAGAAAGGGTTGTTTTGGGACATTGAGCACAAATTGCCCTTTTTCGATTTTTTAAACTATGAAATAGGAGAAAAGCCTTGAATCTATAAAGTTATTTGAAGATATGTCAACTAATAGTTGATAATGTGCTTAGAAAAGAATGTTAGACAAATAGGCCAGGCACAATGA
Source organism: Cheirogaleus major (assembly GCA_963574435.1). Taxonomy (NCBI): domain Eukaryota; kingdom Metazoa; phylum Chordata; class Mammalia; order Primates; family Cheirogaleidae; genus Cheirogaleus; species Cheirogaleus major. The sequence continues at coordinate 6,437 of CAUYPO010018703.1, forward strand.
ATGGCTCACGCCTGTAATCCCAGCACTCTGGGAGACCAAGGTGGGAGGATCGCTTGAGGTCAGGAGTTCAAGATCAGCCTGAGCAAGAGCCACACCCTGTCTCAACTAAAAATAGAAAAATTAGCCGGGCATCATGGCATGTGCCTGTAGTCTCAGCTACTCAGGAGGCAGAGGCAGAAGGATCCCTGGAGCCCAGGAGTTTGAGGTTGCAGTGAGCTATGATGATGCCACTCTACTCTACCCAGGGTGATAGAGCAAGACTCTGTCTCGCAAAAAAAAAAAAAAAGGAAGAAAAAAGAAAAGTTAGACAAATAAATGGTATTAGTCATCTAATTGAGAACATCAGACATCCCCCCAGTGGTATAAAGCTGTTAGGAAATACACACATACACACACACACAAGGCCCAATTCTGTTATATAATACCTTCTAAGTTACCAAGTAATCATGACAGTAAACATATTAAAAATAAAAAACCCAGAAGTCGTTTCTCCTCCTTAGGTTTTATACTTTTGATACAGTGCTATTCTATTTTTTTTGTTCTTCCAGTACAATTTGTAGAAGACAATGACAGGTTGAAATTTTAAATCCACTTAGCTTTCTTTCCTCTGAATAATCCTATTTGACAGGCTCCCTTCCACCCTTTTTTCTTATCAGTAAGAACAGCTTCAGTTTGGTCTGAGTAAAAAGTAGATTAATTGTATAGTTCTAGGAACACAACTGCTGTGTTCTGAGAGGTAAAGGAAGGGAATTTTAAAAATGAATTTGCTTTAATCAGGAATAAATAGACTTAAGAACACCTCTGAGCTATAAGGTAATAGTTACCTATCAATATTGAATTAGTAGACTATTCCATTTTATGACTTCATTTGTAGTTGGAAATATATAGAGAGATTATTTAAATCTTTTGGTCAGGATTTCAGAAGTTTTCCCAGAATTCTATTTTGTTTTATCTTTTGGGAAGCTACAAGAACAGTAGATATTTATCATTTTGAAAAGTTGTCATTTTTAATGAAATATTTAATTTAGAACTGATAAATATTTTTAAATTTTACACAGTTGTGCTATTTTCATTCTAAACAGATACCATGGAAAGCTGTTTCTCAGAGAAAAGATTTCCTCCATTTCAAAAGAAAATTTATAAAATAATTTTGAAATGAATGAGTTGATTACCAAATGTGTGTATATTTTTATTATTTCCTCCACAAAGCTCCAATCAAGTTCATCCAGCATTTCAGGGAGCTAGGAAGAGGCATGCATTACTCCTAGCGAAAAAAACTATTATGGCATCTAGAGGTTAAGTGGCTTGCCAGATTTGCGAACTCAAGCAGGGGGGTTGAGGATAAAGCTATAGGTTTCCTGCTTTCCAGATGGCAGCAAAGAGGGATGAGACCTACGCATCAGGTGTTTCCAAACAGAAGGAGGGTAGAAGCAATCCTTCCAGAGCACATCCCCTCCTTCTATAGGGTGGCAGAAGCTTGTAAAACTGGTCTGTGTCCAGGAATGCACAGGAAGATTTTCTGAATTAAAAAATGACTATCTGTGGGAAAATTGCCTGTGATTTATATCAGGTGCTATCTGCAAAGCTTTAGTGGCCAGGCAAGGGGACAGGTAGAGAAACAGGATCCCCATTTTGCTGCTCTTCTCCTCTTTGAGGATTGAATACTAACGCACTTGAACCTCTCACCAAACTCCTTTCCTTTTAGGATAGTGGTGCTCTATGTATGGTGTGATAGAGTTGATCACAAATGCTCAGAAAAAGTCCCTTTCCCATAGGCAGTGCTGAAGAGGCTGAGGGGAAAGTGAGCTCCATTTCACAACACAATGATCTTCTCTACAAGGACCAGTGAAGCCCAGGGGTGAGTTGAGGGTGGTCTCTAGGTCATCATCTCTCTGAACCTTGTGCCGTGGTAACCAACCACCTGGAGCAAGAGAAAGACAATAAAGGAGGGTGGGGAGAGAAGGAGCATGCCAATTATGTAGTTAATCCCATTTTCCCACTTTATAAATTGCATGTGTAAATAGAAATACAATGATTAGAATCTGTTTGCCCACACTATGATTTCCAAAGATTAAGGAGGTAATTTTTGAGATGTGACATGTCTCCCAAGGGTTTGGGGGAAAATATAATTCTAGTTATGCAACTTTCAGAGGCTTCCTGTTACTCACATTGTAAGACATTGTCTATAGGAGGATGCCATCCAGAGAAAGTTTAAAAAATTAAAATTTAAAAACATTTAAAAATTAAAATTCAACTTTAAAAAGTCCATCTTTCTCCCTCTTGATATATTTTTCTAATCAACTCTATGCCCTTCACCATCCCCACTCCTCACCCCTTGCACACTCCAACACTCTCCATACCGATTATTCAATTATTTGCGATGTCCCAATACCTCCAGGCTCCCTTATCCATATCTCCCCAGGAAGCGGGAGGTTCCTGGGGTTACCTTCCCTAATCCCTCCTGTCTGCCTGGAAATATCAACCAGTTTATCTTTCAAGATTCAGCTCAAGCTTTACCTCCTGTACAAAGCCTAAGCTGCTACTACCCCAGCTCCAGCAATTAAATTGACAATTTTGCCTTTATACCCCCTAACAGCCCTCTAGATTATTATAAGTCTGTGTGACCTGGCTAGACTATAAGTTCCCTGGAGTGGAACCTGTGTCTTATCTTTCAGTCTCCTGAGACTAACAGTGTCCTAACACTTAAATATATTTACTGAATGAATAATGATCAATGCTCTCCGCTCTGTTCTATTTATCTTCTGACAAAACAACCCACAATTGCAGTTTTTTAAGCAGTGAGGAATTTGGAAGCAAGGAATGAAAAGATTCTAAAAACCCAAAGTCCAATTTATTTAAGTCCTGGCTGTGCTGAAAATTAACTCTTGAGAAACAATTTACTCCTTTTTTTTTTTTTTTGGTTACTTCAATTCCCAGTTAAGTATAATCCAGGAAAATTTTCGTTTGTTTGTTTGTTTTTTTAGATACAGCCTCGCTCTTTTACCCCGAGTAGGGTGCAGTGTTATCATCGTAGCTCACTGCAAGCTCAAACTCCTCGGTTCAAGTGATTCTCCTGCCTCAGCCTCCCGAGTACCTGGGACTACAGGTGCATGACACCATGCCTGGCTGATTTTTCTATTTTTAGGAGAGAAGGGGTCTCACTCTTGCTCAGACTGGTCTCCAACTCTTGAGCTCAAGCAGTCCTTCTGCCTTGGCCTCCCAGAGTGCTAGGATTATAGGCTTGAGCCACTGTGCCCACCCTAGGAAAATTTTTAAACAGTACTGATATTGGGGTAAACATCCTAGAGATTCTAATTAAATTGGCCTAGAGTAGGGCCTGGCTTTGGGAACTTTAAGCACACCAGATGATTTGAATATGCAACCAAAGTTGAGAACCACTGCATTAAGTGAGATCCACTGCTTTAAGGTTCAGAGCTTATATATCCTTTGTATATTGAAAACTACCAACTTTACAGGTCCAACTTTAACCTAATGCCTTACCTCTAGACTTCAAAACATAAATGTCTCATCAAAAATGTCTAATCGGCATCTCTAGTTTAACATCTTCAAAAGCAAGTTTATCCCAGGCACCAAGTAAACTACACCCTTTCAATGGCCCCCACCAAAATCCTTAGTAGCCATTTGCATCTGAGGAGACAGAAGAGAAAATTGAATGGTGGAGGAGGAAGTCAGATAAAGTAGATTGAGAAGTAAATAAGAGATAAGCAAGAGGAATACTTTTTCTGCAAAAGAGGGAACATAGGGAGCAAGCTATAAGTGAAATTAAAATAAAGGGACTTGTGTATAGGTTGTTTTATGACTTTGGAGATCAACTTTGTTTAAAAGGTAATGAGAAGGACCCAGTAAAGAAGTACATTGAGCTTATTGCCTGCTTTCTCTGAGTCTTCATTTCATCATATGTTTCTCAAGAATGCACAGGTGATATGGCTTATGAAACAAGGTAGATGAATTGCAGGGATATTTAGAAGATAAACTTACAGAATTTGTACTTGGATGTGGGCTGAAGTAAAGGGAGAGATCAAGAATGGCATTGAGAGTTGCTGGTTTATGGGAGGCTGACAGTGCCCTTCACTGAGCTAGAGAAGAGGAGAGAAGGAAGAGGAGATTTCATGGAGAAAAAGAGAAGTTCTGTTTTACACATGGTATATTCTAGGTGGTATTTATTATTCAACATTACTAATCTTTACTGAAGCATTTAATCCCTGCTAAGGGCTACAGGGATATATTGCTAATGAATAAATCCTAGCTCTTTTCTCCAGGAAGCTTGCAAAGTTTTAATAAGTACATGAAAATAACCACAATAAAAGAAGAGTAGGGAAAGTGTTGTAAGAAAAAGGTGTTCAAAAAAAGTGAGATTCTTTTCATGTTCTGGAGGTTACTGGAGGTGAGATTTAGGAAAGACTTCAAGGAGAAGGTGATGTTTGAGATTAGTCCTGAAAAACTAATGACATTTCTATAAGCAGTAGGGTTAGGCAGAATATTCCTGGTAGAAAAACTATCTTCACAGGAACTGTGATGGAGCTAGGAATGTTTCCAAGACTAACACTGTATGCGGAAGGTAATGTGGGTTATGTATGTGCTGGTGATCAGAAATAAATCTAGAAAGACAGTTGGACTCTGGAGTTAGGCAGGCCTGGACTGGGATACAGTTTTATCACTTGCTAAATATCAACATAGGGAAAGTTATTTAATCTCTCTCAGCCAGTTTTCTCATTTCTATGAATAAAATTGGCCTAATCATACATTTCCTTGGAATGTTTTGTGATATCTGGTTTATAATGATTGTTTAATAAATGGTAAGTATTATTATTTTGCAAAAGCCTTGAATTCCAGGATGAAGAATTTATATTATCTTAACCAGTTTATGGAAAGTTTTGCACGAGGTAACTATGCTGGAATAATCTGCCAGGAATATTTAGGATGGAGGAAAGAGGGAGAGAAAGGAGGCAAGAAGACGAGTAGACAATAACTAGTCCTCAGGTTGCTGGTATTTCATCATTGATCAATAAGAAGTTCTATTTTTGAGTTTTCAGAATATAGAGATTTTCTTTATTTGCTTCTGTTTTCATCCTACTGTCCTACCACTGTTTTTTTCTGCCAGTGAGAAGAAAGAAAATTAGTAAAACTTAAATCAACCAATATTACCATTAAAAAAAAAGGAGGGACTTAAATATCTCTGGTTAATATGTGAAAGTATCTTTGAAAGATTTGGATGGAGCAGGCTGAAATTAGCCACTTGAATTTAATCTTTTATGTAGAGTGTTTAAATCATTTCTAACTCCCCTTTGTTCAAACAATACAGTTGAGTCACTATAGCATTCTAGGAATTTCTACATAAATAATTTTATATCAGTTATTTATTTATTTATTCTTAACCAGTGAGATGCAGCCTCTGGTGTAAAACGAAGGCACATTCCCTGTCACTTACTGTCTAAAAGCAGTCATAGGGCAGAGCTCATTCAGGGTCAGGAAACTTGCCACTAACCAGCCACATGGGACCTTGGACAAATCATTTATCTAACACTCCTGAACCTCACATTCCATATCTGTAATTGTGAAAGATAATTTATTCCCTGCCTCATTCTCCAGCTGTTGTGAAGATCAAATGAGGTGTCGGATATAAAAATCCTTATGTCTCATAAGCCACAAATGCAAAGGATTATTTAGACAAATCTACATCCACATAAATAAGGTACAATCATCACAGCTGTATTTGAAACTCTCCCATGTATTAATACTTTGTTTTCTCTCCTGCCATCCAGAGGCCTGCATGCTTTGTCCTTTTTTTTCAGTTGGCAAGCATTTTATACCCATTTGTAGACCACAGTTAACCTCCAATTTTTGGTGATATTTCCAAAGTATAATTTTCAACTAGTAATAATTTTGTCATTCTGAATTTCTGTTTGCCCTCCTTTGTGTTTTGGGATAAGTATGGGAGGGTTTGGTCTCAGATTTAACTTATTTTTACTAAGGACAATTCTGTGGGAGGAAAAGTTATTTTTCACTCATTTAATAAAACAATTTTTTTTTTTTGTACAGCAAACTCTCTCATTAAGGGTTGTGCTGTAGACTCCAGAGATGATTTAAGAGACTAAGTCAGCATGTTTGTCTTGTGATGCATTGGAAGATGTGTTAGTTCCTCTAGAGAGAAAGAAGAGAAATTGAAAATAAAATCTTATTGCCCCCTCCTTTAAAAAATTTTTTGTTATTGCCAACAAAATGAAGCAGTTTTTTTTCTGAAATATAGATGCATGGATGAGAAAATGTATATAATCACTAAATAAGGGGAAGACTTACATAATTAAATTGAAATTCAATGCATTTTATGGAAAGGGAAACCATTCCAACTAAGTTTCTGGCAGATAATAATGAAGAAAAAAATTGAAAACATTTGAGGCTCCAAAGTCACTTCTGTTGATACATATGGCGTTAATGGATTTTGTGCTCCTTTGCCTCCTGGTAAGCAGATGGTTTTATATTTGTGCTTAAACTAGAGGTTAGATGGCTTGGTGGGAAAAAAAAGCAATGACTTTTCATCTCAAGTTTAGTAGTTTTGGGCCTAATGATTAGTGGATTTAGCTCTGTCAAAGGATGAAGACAACAAACTTTTCACACACGTATTGTCATGCTTAATACTCTTTAAGATACTCAATGACTGGACTTGGTAAATAAATCACAGCTGATCCTCAGAGTGATTTTGATTTTTTCCACAGAAGCCAAGAGGGGTTCAACAGATTTTGTAACAGTTCCTTCTCTTATCTAGGGCAAAAAGTTAAACCAGGGAACTGATATCTCTCATTGGATTGCCTGCTCAAGTATAAGAAATCCAAATGATAATAACACATTAAAAATATATACTAGCTTTTGATATGTTAACCTGAAAGTTATATTCCTGTAAATAATTATGCTGCTGTGGAACTACAGTAAAGAACTTCCCTCCTCATGTCCCACATCCCACACCCACATTTTATTAGGAAAATGCTGGACCATTTCAAATCCTAACAATTTAAAACTATATGTTCTATACAGCGATTACATATTTTTTTAGTTAGCTAACCATTGTACCACCAGCTCATATACTTTATGAATGGAAATAGCACTTCTAATTGATAAATGTGGCAAGCACACCTATAAATTAAATTTAAACAAATGTGATACTTGGGGAAACAAATGCAGCCACACGACTGCTTCTCAGAAGTAGCTTGTTTAGAAAATGATGGAAGAATATTGCAAACCTCTCAGTATAAGATTCCTGGCTGGAAACTATATATGAAAGTCAAGAAGGAGTTGATGCTTTCCTTTTGGTAGGGTGGAGATGCTAGGAGCAAAATAAGGAAAGGAGATGGGCTAGAACTATGAGAATTAGATCAATAAACATATTCTCACCTGGGCTCCCTGAGCCCCTGAATGCCAAGACTATTTTAGCACCAACTATAATTATTGTGCGCTAATTCCATAAGAAGGAACTCTTACCTTCTTTACAGTTTGATGTGTATTAAAAACCCCAAACAACAACAAAAAACCACTCTGGAGAGAATGTATGTAAGTAATTAAATACGTGAATTGATTGAGTAATGTTATTTGGATCAAGAGATGATTGGATGGAAAACTGTGACATGTTAAGAGAAAAAAGCAGGTTAAGAGAAAAAAAATAGCATGTGCAGGGCAATTTATTTCTTTTTGTGTGTGTGAAAAATAGCTATATAAATGTATATCAGAAAGACTGCAATGCGACAGCAAAATCTCCCAAACGGTGATTTTACATGGAGGGGATACAGATGATTTTCATTTTCTTCTTATTTATCTGTATTTTCAAACAATAATATGTTACTTTTAGAATAAGAAAAAGTTATTAAAAAAAACTTGTGGGAAGAAAAAATTCAAGTTATGGAAACCTGAAGTAATAATTATTACTTAGACTGTAAATCTATAGACTTAAGGGAATAGAAAGTGATAGAAATATAGGCATAAAGAATATAGTATTTGTATTTCCTTTCAGACCCTGGCCAGTAAATATTTTAGAAGTATTTAACTAGATCAGGCTGTGTTTACTGAAGGAATCCTATATCATGATGTCTGTTATTTAAGAATTATTAACTGTGGAGTAACACACTAAACAAAATCCAGGGCATACTACTTTTGTATTATGTAAAAATAAACTTAGCTTTAAAAATTAACAACTGATCCTTGTCTCTCTGAAATAATTCAAGATTTGAATTGAGTACTTTTGCCATTAATAGCTATTCTATGCTCTGACTAGAAACCATCAGAAGCCCTAAGGAGTAAGAGAAATTGTAATATGTAGTTATGGAGAAGACACTGGGAAACAAGCACTCAACGTGCTACTGGTTAAAATATATTTTCACCACTCTAAAGGCAACCTGGTAATACTCATCAAAAGCCTGAACATTGTGGATGTCTTTACAACCAGCATTTGCATTTCTAGGAACTTATCCTACACATTACACAAGAAGGTGAACATAACATTAAGGATGTTCATAGCATAGTTTTTAACAATGAAAAAAGAGAAATAGCTTAAATGTCCTGTAGAGGAGGATTATTTGCTTTCAGCCTTGATTAAATTATATTAATCATTCAATAGTGTACTACGGACCCATTAATAAGAATTTGTGGCCCAGTGCAGTGGCTCATGCCTGTAATCCTAGCACTCTGGGAAGCTGAGGCAGGAGGATCGCTTGAGGTGAGGAGTTGGTGTGTGTGCCTGTAGCTCCAGCTACTTGGGAGCTCGGGAGGCTGAGGCAGGAGGATCCTTTGAGGCCAGGAGTTTGAGGTTGCAGTGAGCTATGATGATGCTACTGCACTCTACCCTGGGCAACATAGTGAGAACTTGTCTCAAAAACAAAACAAAAAACAAAGAATTTGTGCATGACGAACCTAATAAACACAGTGTTGAACAAAAGAAGCCAGATCAGAAGAATATATGCTATAATGTAAGTCATTTGTATAGAGTTCAAAACCAGGCAAAAGACCAGCCTGAGCAAGAGGGAGACCTTGTCTATACTACTAAAAATTGAAAAATTAGCCGGGTGTCATGGCATGATCCTGTACTCCCAGCTACTCGGGAAACTGAGGCCCGAGGATCACTTGAGCCTAGGAGTTTGAGGTTGCAGTGAACTTTGATTATGCCACTGCAATATACCCCGGGGCAACATATAAATAATTTTTATAAAAAAAAAAAAAAAAAAAAAAAGAAAAGAAGCAACAACAACAACAGATAAAAAACCGGGCAACAATAACTAGTGGTTAGCTTTGGGAGGGCCTCATGACTGGCGGTGGAGGGTAAAGAGGGCTTCTGGAGTTTTGTGGATGTTCTGTTTCTTGGTCTCAGGCTGATACATAGCGACAGGATGTTCACTTTGTGAATGTCCATCGAGCTGTCCACTAATGATTGCTTACTTTTCTGCATGCCTGCTATACTTCAATGACATTTACCAGAAGAAAGGTTGTAAGGCATATTAATAACATAGAAAGGTGTTTAGCATACATTGCTAAAGTAAAAAACGTAAAACAGTATAATCCTATTTTCCGACTTAAAGTATCGTGTAGAAAAATAAATGGAGGAATGTTCACAAAGTGGCATTGGGAGACATCTCTGAGTGATGGGATAATAGGTGAATTTTTATTTTAATATTTTAAAAAAAGTTACAATAAATATATATATTACTTGTTAAAGAGAAAAATCATTATAATATTATTGTGACAATAAAATAGAGAGCAGAGTCAATTAGAATATGCTAATAGTGAGGAACTAGAGAAAGAGCTGACTAAAATCAGTTAGGATTAAACAATCTGACATTTTACAAAGTCCTTGATTCAAAATATACTTTTTATTCTAGAGGTACATGACATGTGGCTTCAAAATGAAGGAAAGATGTGAAAATTCTAAAGCAAGTGTATAATGACTTGCACCCCACTAGTTCACTAGTGATATAAAGCAGTCTGGACCTCAGTTGTCCTGTCTGTAGAATGGGCTTAATAATACCTTGTCTGCATCTTCCCAGAGGAATTTTGAGGATAAAGATGTAATGATATGGGAATAGCTTTGAAGTTTTCAAAGACGCTGGTTCAAGGTATTATTACAAGGACAGTTTATAAGAAAAATATGGGATTAGAAGCTACCTGAAAATTTTGTGAGTTTTGTGAAACCATACTTTACCATTAAGAAGCACCTATACATTAAGAAGATTTTAGGATAAGACTGTTTACTTTTCTAACCTTTGTAAAAGAACATTTTTATAAAGAAAAAATGAACAGAAAATAACCTTCTATTATCAGTTTGAGAAAAATGGAACAATTTTACAGCTCTAAATTATTTTTAAAAATTGGATGATAGCACTAATTCTGTACGTCTTGTGATCAACTGAACGTTTCCTACCGGGAAGAGAAAGATGAGTCCTTAACTCCAGAGAACTCATTTGCTTCAGCTGGTGTTCCAATCACACCTATCTTCTTGTTATCAGCTGTCTTTACTTTGAGACTGGCAGTCTTCAGGATTGGTTAGATAAATGCTAAGGAGCTGATAGCTAAAAGTCTTAAACCTAGAACTTTTCCCCACCCCCACCCCACCTACATTCTCTAGTTTTTATTTTTTTACGTTAGGGGCATGATATTGACATGTATTTAATATTTTACAATGAATTCTATTTTGAACTACCACATTTACTTTGTCATATAGTGTATCTGAGGATTGTTTGTCCAAAATTTAACTTACTAGTTAATTTCATATAAAAGTTTTGATGCTCTACAGACTCCCCACCCACTAATATGTTCAATTTGATTATCTACATCTTATTTAAATACAATTGTGTAAAGGGAGGCCTTCCAAAAGAATTAATCAACTGCTATGACTTTGCAAACTATTTGTGAACAAAATTGCTGTCTTGACTCTGAGATGAGAGTGGAAATGGTGATTGTTTTCCTGGCAAAAATATACATACATAATAGCTTTAAATTTTCAATAGTAAACTAATTCCAGAAAGATACAAATATAATAGAAAGGCTTTGGGAAAGTCACTTAATTGCTCTGAGCCTCAGTTTTCTCTTCTGTAAAGTAGGAATAACAGCATGGTTGTAAGGATGAATGAATGAATACACATCAATTGTTTACAACAATGCCCAATACTTAGTAAGCACTCAATAAAATGTTAGCTACCACGGTTATTTTTATAAGTGTAAATGTCAGAGGACATTTACATTCTACATACACATTATAAGTGTAAATACATACACATGTGTATACATACACATTATAAGTGTAAATTTTCAGAGGAAATTAATTGCAGAATACCGAAGTCAATACAAACAAAGTAAGATTGAACAGTTTAATAGAAACATTTTCATGAAAATGGATATTGTAGTCTTATCCAAAGTACTACCATTTACCAAGGAATTCAGATAATAAAACACATCATCTCTTAATCATCATACTTTGAAAACACTCAACCTGGCTAAATTTCTGATATATAATACCTTACTGAAATTTGGCTTACCTATTATAAAAACAAACTAACACACACACACATACACACACACACACACTTTTCTTTGGCTTAGGCCTTTATTCACAATACTGTATTTTTAAATTGACAGACATATATATGTCACATTTAAAACAGAAAAGTTGTGGAAAGGGTACCGCACAGGGTACGTAGGCATTTATCCAGTTGGCCCCTGATATAAAGAACTATCCTTTGGTCTGGGAGATGTACAGCAAGGGACAATGTTCCCAGGGCAGAGTAGTGTAAAGATTGTTTTTTGTTTTTTTTTCTAGTTCAGTATAATTCTGTAATAAGGTCCTTGTTACCAAAACAATGCAGAGATACATTTCAGTTTGGATAATCTGAACGTGTACATATCAAAAAAGAAAACAAAAGGAAGGAAAGAGGCCCTTTTTTATAGGTTGTCTGAGTTATTTTTTATAGTAATATTGAAATGTATTACATGGATATGTAATTTCATAAATGAGAAACTGGGTCTCCTAGTCTGTAGAGGCAGGTAAGGGGAAGAAACCATTCTGGGAACTCAGGGTGTCACTAAAAGTCTTGAAATCACGATCAGGGCTTTTAGAATGCAAGGTGCCTGGTGCTTAGAACAGTTTCACATTTCACAGGCAATGAAGAGCTCTCCCTCGCTCTCTCCCTTCCTCCCTCCCTTCCTTCCTTCCTCCTTTTCTTCTTTCTTTCTTTCTCTTAAATAGATAGTATATAAAACTTTAAAACCTGATACTCAGAGGTACCTGCCAACATATCATAAATTGATCTCCACAAGTTGATCTTCAGACTTTAACTTCATTGATCTTCAATTCCAGAAAGGCGTTGTACAATTTTGAGTTTGAAGACTAAGGATTAAACAATTTGGCCTAGGCTTATTCTAATTTGGCACTTGGAATCCATGTTCATATGTCCAATCTTGGCTTTCTCTTTTCCTGAATGGGCACTGAAATGTTTGTGCCTATCTCAAAGCGTTAGTGTGAGACTCATTTTTTTTTTTTTTTTAGGCTAGTCAAGTGAGGCAGTGGGAATAGAGAAGGAACAAAGGAATCTGTAACTGGTTGTGATCAGTTAGTTGTAAACACCACTGCACTCGGACCAGCAGAAGCTCAAATAATTAGATGGATAGGAAAACACTCTAAATTAGAAAGTACTGCATAAATATTAATTTTTGTTGTTATATTTTGCAATCTGAAATTCTTAGTAAGTAATCCCAGTTAATTTCCTAAACAAGCACCTTGAAAAGTCCTACCGTATAGACCTTTGGTACATCAGGTGTTATACAATTTTAGTTATCTCTATTTATCAAACAGTATACATTGGATAAAAATACCACATGACTGTTTTATATCCTACAGTGTAATTACCAAGCACATATGTATTCAGCCTGTCAGAAGCCTAATAAGAGAGTCTTAGATTTAGTTATAGACTAAAAGTAATGGTAGTAACTATAAACAGTGACAGATTAGATGGCAATCCCTATACAGTCTCAATTTGCAATTTTGTTTTTGGCAGAACTCATTCTTTTTATGATCAACAATATATTGCAGTCCAAGGAAAAAAACGGAAACGTTATGAGCTATTTTCAAAGGCTGCTCCCCAAAAGGCACACTGTAATCACTGAACTAGAGAGAACAATTTCTTCCTGATGTGACATGGTGGGGGTTATTATTTATATTGTTGCTATTATCATTTTAAAGACAGTGAATATGTAAAATACTTCATCTTCCAAAAGGGACCAACATGGAAGCTACATTTTGTTTGAAACCAAAAGTTTCAATTTATTTATTAAGCCAAAAGTTTGCCTTCAAAAGAAATAATGGAAAATACCTAAAAGAAATTCAATTTCAGAGAGTGGTCCAAGTGTCAAATGTTTAACAAAGGTGCAGTTCGGATTCATAAACATGGGCTGCTAAAACACTGATGTAAAACAACTGAAGATAAAATCATGGAGATCTTGGCC